>NNCF01125918.1:866023-891546 GCA_002313205.1 Laupala kohalensis | reverse complement strand
CAACCTCTGGGGCAACTGCCGCACCTCAGTTGAGCAAGGCTTAGTGACGTGATGCGGGGGCTCCACGTACCGGACATTTATTTCCTCCGCACTCGTGGGACAAAATGAAAGATTCATATTCTCCCCTGCATTGCGGAGTGGGCGAGCCGCAGGGTATTACGCCTCAGGATCTTCGAAGCGGCCGAGGGTTGCCAGCCCTCCCGCTTCACAAGATAAAGAAAAGTTACAGAGTATTCCTTACAAGAATGTTTTTATTATAATGAAAAGAAAGGAAGGAACCTTGGAAAAAGTTTCCCCCTTTTAAATTTACAAAGGACTTCAAGGAATATGTGCTACATTGAAGAATATCAAAAGGTTACGGAATGGTACCATTTTGTTGGAAACCATCTCCAACAAACAGGCCCTAACACTGTTAAAGTGTGAAAAGTTGGGAGAGTTCCCTGTGACGTGCGAGCTCCATGCTGCGCTTAATCGCAGAAAGGGTGTCGTAAGTTGCAGGGATATAATGGATATGTCAACTGAAGACCTAGTTGCGGAATGGGAGGCTGACCACGTAGTTGAGGTCAGTCTGATCATAAGGAAGGTTAATGGTGTTCTCCAGAAGACCAGTTCCTTCATCTTGACTTTTGACTGTCCCCAACTACCGAAGGATATTAAAGCTGGATGGCTTAACCTGCCGCTGCGACCCTTTGTTCCAAATCCTATGCGCTGTTTCAAGTGTCAGAGGTTTGGACATACAACAACATCTTGTAAGGGCCGTGAAACATGCGGTAAATGCGAAAAGGAAGCACACGAACCCAGCGTCTCATTCCCGGGGCCTGTTAAGTATATTAATTGCACGGGCAGCCAGCCAGTGTGGAGCAGGGAGTGTGTCGTCTTTCTCGAAGAGAAAAAAATACAAAAGATCAAGACTTCGGAGAAGATCCCGTAAGGTGAAGCTCGGAAGAAATACTCGGCTTTATACCCTGTATTTTCTACCAGTTACTCCACCGCAGCCAAAGATTCTGTAATCAAGAAAAGCGTGTCAATCCAGGCAAATTTCACTGACGTGTCTACGATAACGTCGTGCACATACCAGTGCAAATGCGGCAAGAGAAATATCCAAGATACACCAGTCAAACCCATGACTCTCTCCACATCCCGTCCATCTAATACAAAGACGAAGACCAGCAGTGTACCACGTATTTCTTTTAGTATTAAACAATCGAAAACCAAGCAATGTTCGAAGGCTAAATCCCTGAACCTTGTTGACTTCATAAAATCAAAGCCAACAACATAGAAGAAATCCCAGAGACGAATGAAGAATGTCTCTGTTCTTCCTACCTCCGAGTCGGAATGAGCATTGTCCGACAGTGACGCGGAAAAGTACATTGCAAAGCCTGACCTCGAAGGTTCCAAAAAGTAATGGCTTCCATACTTCAGTGGAACCTTAATAGCTATAGAACTCAGCGTGAAGAGTTATAACTCTTAGCGCGTCGTTTTCCGATCTGTATTTGCCTACAAGAGACACACCTTTCGCCAGAACACTCGCCCTCTCTGCGAGGATACAGCAGCTACAGATATGACGAAACCACGGGAGATCGAGCAAAAGGTGGAGTGTCCGTGTTTGTTAGAAACACTATCCTCTGCTCNAGTGTAGCTGTTCTCTGACAGTGCGTCATCTACTAACTGATTGCAGAAGATACTCAAGTATACGGAGACAAATTGGTCTGGCTGCAGATTTACCAACCATTCTCGGGAATGAAACGGTTAATGTTAATAAACTATTGAATTTTATGAGTAGATCGGGGCTCCTCCCACAAGTTCTCGGGAGGGTTTAAAATTTGCATTCCCTTTTCATCTTTATTGTCTTTTTTGTTTTCATCGTTCGTTTCTGTAATTCAAACATATGATATTTAGAAAATTGTTTTCCTTTTTTGCGAAATAATGTATTGGTATTCTGTTTTCTTGTGTTTTCTTTCATCTTTCTATTTAGATATTTGTTGATTTCAGGAGGGTTTTTTAGTGGGTATGGTCGAGATATTCGACGAGTCCCACACACGGGGAAGAGTTACTATGGCTCTTCTCTATGGTGCGAAACTGCATTTTTCCCTACTTGCATGGGCTCTAATGACCTTTGATGTTGACGAGCCCTAAAGCCCCACGAAAAAAAAAAAAAAAATTATGATTTAATAGTTTTTTAAATTGCGACAGTTTTATGTTTTGAAAATGGGACGTGACGAATATCCGTTACCCAATTTATTTCGAAACGTTTCAGTCGACATTGTGCAATACTGGCAAGTAGCTTGTTTGAGTGAGTGAGTAGCACTTACACGTTTTCTGTGTATTACTTTTGTTGTACAAGTGTTTGAATTATTTAGATTCTTTCTGATTAATTTTTGCGTCAGTTTCGTTAATTATTGGTAAGTGTCGATAAATGTTTTTATGAACCGGAGATTGGGTTCAAAGTATATTGAATAGTAATTACTTTTTCCCTTTCTTCAATGATCCCAAGGCTTTGCAGTGTAATTTTGTTCTATAACACGCGATTTCTCGCAATTACTTCCCGTTAGCACATTTGCAAGCAGTTTTTTTTGTTCGTATGTGCTATTACCGTAGTTAAATCATTCAGGTCAATGTTTTGTTTTTGAGCGTACTCTTTTGATGGGGTATACTGACTTGTGTAAGATATTTCAATGGTTTTCGGCATGTCACAAATTATTAGCCTTGTTTGCTCTTATGCATCACATCTCGTCCAGCGATCATAAGTGCTGGTGTTTTAATCTAGCGACATTACTGGATCCTGCTACGTTCACCGTCGTCTTTAAAAATTGTTTTGCAAAGTAAAGTTATTTTTGAAACCATACATGATTGAATATCAAATTCTCAAATGTTCGTATTTATCGTAATTAAGGATCAAAGAGGAGTTTTGAAAGTGTTTAAAAACTAGTAAAAGTTTTCTTTCCTATTTTCGTTTAATAAAATTAGTAGTAGTTTGCTCAAAAATGAATTTTATATACGGAAAGTCATGTGACTTTGCCGAAAATTATGGAATATGGCTACCTACCACAAATTGCCAACATCTACAAATTTATGTAATAACCAAATACTTATTAATAGTAGTTACTAATGCGACTATTTGCTGTATAGAAATACAAGTTAATATCACAACAAGCTAAGACACTGGTAATATTCGTTCCAAACGCCCGATGCAGAAAGAACAGAACAGCCTCACAAGAGCAAGTGAATTGAATTGATGGCCCGTATTGGCAATGGACTTACGTTTTGTGTAGTTTCANAAATTCTTAGGTCTTATCTTTGATCAGAGACTGAATTGGATTGAACATCTGACATACCTAAGAGCAAGAACATTAAAGTCTCTGAATTTATTGAAGTGCCTGAGTAGCAGGGAATAGGACGCTGATCGCTACTCCCTGCACCAGTTTTATCGAGCATTCATAAAATTTTGGCTCGATTATGGCTGCGTTGTATATAGCTCTGCTCGTGCAAGCTATGGAAATAACATAATGTTTTGCTGGATTTCCGGACACGTGTGAATCAGAGGAAATGAAGCAGACGTTTACGCAAAGTTTCCGCCTTAAGACTCGAGTGGATTTCTCCACGATTCAAAAGCGAGATCTCATAAATTCCATCAAGTTGAGGATTCTCAGTGAATGGAGCAATGAGTGGTTAGCTGTTGAAAGGAATAAGCTCCGACTTATCAAATCTTCTGTTAAGTCATGGAGCAGTTCCTGTAGGCCAGCCCGGCGCGACGAGGTCTTGCTGACCCGCCTGCGCATAGGACATTGTCCTCTCACTCATAGGTATCTCTTACTACTTGATGATGAACCCATTTGTGAGGAGTGTAGCTGTTCTCTGACAGTGCGTCACCTACTAACTGATTGCAGAAGATACTCGTGTTTACGGAGACAAATTGGTCTGGCTGCAGATTTACCAACAAATCTCGGAAATGAAACGGTTAATGTTAAGAAACTATTGAATTTTATGAGTAGATCGGGACTTTTCTCACAAGTTCTCGGGAGGGTTTAAAAATATTCATTCCTTTTTCATCGTTCGTTTCTGTAATTAGAAAATATAATATTTAAAAATTGTTTTCCTTTTTTGTGAAATAATGTATTGGTATTTTGTTTTGTTTTCTTTTTTTTCATCTTTCTATTTAGCTATTTGTTGATTTCAGGAGGGTTTTATAGTGGGTATGGTCGAGATATTCGACGAGTCCCACACACGGGGAAGAGTCATTACGGCTCTTCTCTATGGTGCGAAACTGCATTTTTCCCTACTTGAATGGGCTCTAATGACCTTCGATGTTGGCGAGCCCTAAAGCCCCAAACAAACAAAAAAAGCAAAAAAAAAACAACACTCCATCATGTACTAGAAAGAAAACGTCAAGTAATTCTGCCACAGTAACAACCAAGACAGAGCAACGTTCTAGGGCTAAATCCCTGAATCTTGTTGAATTTTTGTAATGATCGAATACAACATCGTCCAAAAATTCGCAAAGACGTAAAAGAACGTCTCTGTAATCGCTTCCTCCGAGTCGGAATGTGCATCGTCCGAGGGTGATGCAGAAATTTACATTCCCGAAACTGACCCCAGAGGTTCCAAAAAGTAATGGCTTCCATACTTCAGTACAACCTTAATGGATATAGAACTCAACGTGAAGAGTGTACCATCTATGACCGTGTGTTCTTTATATCTTCCTCCGACACGAGATTTTTCGGAGACATCCCTCAGAGATTTAATTCATCAGCTCCCTCGACCATTCCTTCTCCTCGGAGATTTCAACGCCCACAGTGTACAGTGGAGCTCGTCGATCGATTGCCGCAGGGGCCGACTGCTGAATTGTCTCTTTGAGGGAGAAGATTTATGCCTAATGAGCACTAAGGAGATGACCCACTGTGAGGAGTGTAGCACTTCTCTAACAGTGCGTCATTTACTAACTGTTTGCAGATATTACTCCAGAACACGGAGACAAATTGGTCTGACTGCAGATTTACCAACAATTCTTGCAAATGAAACTGTTAATGTTATTAAACTATTGAATTTTGTGAGTAGATCGGGGCTCCTTTCACAAGTTCTCGGGAGGGTTTAAAATTTGTATTCCCTTTTCATCTTTACGGTCTTCTTTGTTTTCATCGTTCGTTTCTGTAATTCAAAAATAAGATCTAAGGAATGGAATTTCATGCCCCCCAGGGGACTTACATCTACTAAGTACGTGTTTGGCGAACACGGGGTCCCGAGCTGAGTCTGGCATTACTTCCACTTACTTGTGCCATGCTCCTTCCTTTCTCTTTCCTGATCTCCCTTGGTCACCTCTTGTTCTTTTCGATCCCGACGCTGTTAGGGTTAGGGTATCTTTCATTTTCCTCTTTCCTCTTTTTTTAAAAATGTTTTTAGTAAAGTGAGATATGTTGGGATTTCAGTTTTGAGTTGTAGTTCAGGAGGGTTTTTAGTGGGTATGGCTGAGTCATTCGGCGAGTCCCACACGCGGGGAGAGTCATATTGGCTCTTCCTAGTGCGTAACTGCATTTTCCCTACCTGTACAAGTTTTAAGGGCTCTAATGACCTTTGATGTTGACGAGCCCTAAAGCCTCACAAAAAAAAACTCCCTACCTTAAATTTTTTTTTATGATACAGAAGGTAATAATCTCAAATCTAAAGTGATCATATTGACTCGAAGTCCGCCTGCTTTCGAGCACCGTTGACTATTGTAGAATTGTTTAATTGATTGGTCCTGGGGGTAATATATAGTGACTTTTGCTCCTTTGCTAGCAAACACATCTTTTAAACGGCACGTGTATAGGTTCCGTTTGCAGTTTTGACATGTATTGTGAGAACTAACCCGTTTTGGTCTGTAAATGTCTTACATGGTCTGTAAATGACAACCCTAGCTATTTCCCCCCAGGGGACTTACATCTAGTAAGTACGTGTTTGGCAAACACGGGACCCCGAGCTGAGTCTGGCATTACTTCCACTTACTGGGCAACTGCCGCACCTCAGTTGATAAGGCTTAGTGGCGTGATGCTGGGGAACTCGTCGAACAAAATCATAGAAGAATTAAATCCCTCATTTTGGGATTCGGGTGGACCGCGAGGGTTGAACAACACCCCAAGTTCTGTAAAGCGGTAGAGGGTTCATAGCCCTCCTGATTAAAAAGTAAGAAAGAGTTACGGTGGATTTTGTATACAAATGCTTTTATTATAATGTCAAGGACTAACAGAACCTTTTGCCCTTCTATATTTATAAAGGTTTGGTACATCTTGTTGGTGAACTAAAGTCAATAAAAGGATTGAGAAACGGTACAAAGCTGCTTGAAACTACAACCAGCAAGCCTTAATGCTCTTGCAATACACTGGTAAAAGAATGGGAGGCTGACAATGTGGTGGAGGTCAGTCAGATCATTAGGAAGATTGATGGTGTTCTTGAGTAGACCGTCTCCATTGTGACATTTCACTGCCCTTAACTGTCACTTTTTCATTTATTTTAGTTATGGTAACTTAGACTAAACTGCCAAAGGAACTAAAAGTTGGATGGATAAACCTACCTGTGCTTCTCTTTATTCCAAACCCTCTGCACTGTTTCCAGTGCGAGTGGTTTGGATACAACTCCAACGTGTAAGGGTCGTGCAAGCTGTGAGAAGTGTGGAAATGCGTCACACGAACCTGGCGTTCCATGCTCGTAACCTGCTACGTGCGTTAACTGCAAAGGTAGCCACCCAGTGTGGAGAAGGGAGTTCGTCGCCTTTCTGGAGAGAAAAATGAAGGAGATCAAGACACTAAAAGATCTCTTACGGTGAAGCACGGTACAAGTACAGGGCACAACACCCAGTATTTTCTACGACTTTCTCCGCAGCGAAGACTCCTGTAGTAAAGAAGAGTATTTCCGTCCGGACATCTGCTACTGACATGTCTACGACAACGTCGCGCATGTGGCAAGAATGATCTTCCAGCTGTTCCCATGAAGCCAAAAACTCATTGGTATTTATTGCTTTTTGGTGATCAACCGGTATAGGATGAGTGTAATTTTTCTTTGACAGTGCATCACCTACTAATTTATTGAAGAAAATATACCAGAATACGGATACAATTTGGTCTGGCTGCAGATTTACCAACAATTCTCGGAAATGAAACGGTTAATGTTAATAAACTATTCAATTTTATGAGTAGATCGGGGCTCCTCCCACAAGTTCTCGGGAGGGTTTAAAATTTTCATTCCCTTTTCATCTTTACTGTCTTCTTTGTTTCTGTAATTAGAAAATATAATATTTAAAAATGGTTTTCCTTTTTTGCGAAATAATGTATTTTTATTCTGTTTTCTTTTCTTTCATCTTTCTATTTAGATATTTGTTGATTTCAGGAGGGTTTTTTAGTGGGTATGATCGAGATATTCGGCGAGTCCCACACACGGGGAAGAGTCACTACGGCTCTTCTCTATGGTGCGAAACTGCATTTATCCCCACCTGCATGGGCTCTAATGACCTTCGATGTTGACGAGCCCCTTAAAGCCCCCCCACCAAAAAAAAAGAAAGAATCCTACGACGGTGGTGTAATGGTAGCGTCTTCGCATCCACGATCCGGCTGAGCAGTTGTGCGATGGTTCAAACCCTGCTCGGGCAAACTAGAGGTTTGAAGCTGGGATTTCCCTTTACTTACTCTAGATAAATGTGTGTGTGTGAATATCCGTGAAATTACACCTCAGTGTGTGTGTGTGTTTATTTCTGGCGTTTTCCGCTATATATTGGTTGTGTTTCAGTGCTGTGTTCATGCTCAAGGTCGCTACATGAACTTATTATTAAACATTTAGAATAATATTTCAAAACAAATAGCGACATATCAGTCTAATAAATATCGTAAACGTGTTGTGTACATGTAATTTCGTTGTAGACAGAAATCGATGTATTTTCGTATTTGCAGTGTGATTTCTGTCCTAAGTATTTTATCATTATCATATCTTTCATTTCAGTTTACTAACAGTGTATTTTACGTCTGCTTGCTCCATTTTACATTGCTAAATATTGTTCAAGCTTCTTGAAACAGTAAACAAAAGCGTAAATGTTGCATATAGAAATTATTTTACTGCACCTACACCAAACTTTCAAGGGAAATACCGCTAATGCGGATGTAATGCATACTAATTCTACTTTACGTACAGAAAATTTAAGCAATATCGTTGGAACAGTTTTTGAAATATATTAAAAAATGTACTTTGACCTTCATGTGAAGTACCCTTTGTGTTCAAGTAGAAAGAAAATTGTAAGCACGTGCATGTCAGAAGTAAATTCTACCCTAAATACGAAAAATGGAAACAAAATATTTTACCATTCGGTTAGGGGTGCTGCGCACAGACGGACGGACGTCCAGCCAAAAAAACTTATTCGGAATCACGGGTCACCAAAATTGATATTTCCGCAAAAATCTCTTTTTCGAATTTCTTCACGATTAAAATACTTTCTATATACTACGTATATAAGAGAGTAATAATGAATTAAATATACTATAAAACTCCATTCTTAAATCTGAAAAAGACACTCAGAATACAATAATAAAAATAGTCAGGTTTTTAATACCAATAAAGACGAAAAATTCGAGCAAGTTGCCTGAACACGGATAAATCCAATATACTTCGCTGAGCATAATTTCGTAGTATATTCGTTGACACAGATGTCCTGTCCAAATTTCAATAAAATTGTTCGTGATCGTTTTGTGAATTGGTGAAAGAATCAACCAAATATGCCGTTTCTATCGTCAGTTATGATACAGAGTGCATACGAAAATTATGATATTTGCAGTTTTTCCGAATTTTCCGACTTTGCTTTGTAATTGTCACGATTTTTTCCTGAAAATTTTTCCACGAGCGTTACGAACAAAGTAAAAAAGAATTACGATTATCCATCTTTGGAAACGTGAATTATGGTCTTGAGTTCGTACAAAACTCCTATAGAAAGAAGCACTTTCAGATTTTCCAATATTCCGGGCAACTTTTCCAATTTTTCTTCTTTCCTTATTACGAACATTTAAAAAATTTTCCTAATTGGTTCAGCCCTTCTCAAGAGATGCGATTACCAACGAACAGGATTTAATTTTTATTTATATACATGATACCCGAGTGATGATTTCGCACTTATAGATCAACACTATTTTTAAGGCAAATCAACGTAATTACTTTTGCTAGGCTCCTTCATTTCTCTTTCCTGACCTTCCTTGGTCACCTCTTGTTCTTTTCGATCCCGACGCTATTAGGGCTAGGGTATCTATTCATTTTCTTCTTCTTTAATTAAAAATGTTTTAAGTAAAGTCTTGAGATATGTTGGGTTTTGAGTTGTAATTCAGGAGGGTTTTTAGTGGGTATGGTTGAGTCATTCGGCGATTCCCACACGCGGGGAGAGATATGTTGGCTCTCCCTAGTGCGCAACTGCATTATCTGTACAAGTTTTAAGGGTTCTAATGACCTCGATGTTGACGAGCCCTAAAACCCCACAAAAAGAAAAAAAAACAGTGATGTAATGATCTTAATTATAAACGCGAGCTTCATAGAGAGACCCCGCGTAAGACCTTGAGACAGATCGACTTGTATCTTTCACTGACACAACATCGACCGGCTCCCGCATATGCATCAACTTCATTAATATTGTCCACTTCTCTCACCAAGTCTCGCATTGCGTGTGCACGTGGCGAGCACATCAATACGAGTAATATGCACGCTCCGCAGCCCATAGCGATCTGACGGCCGCGTTGTCACGTCAGTGTGTCATGTATTTCCACCGTCACAAGGCTCGGAAATTTTTTTGTTTCTACCTTCGTGATTAGTAGCTTACAACTTCATTCTAATAAAAAATTATTATTCTAATAATTTATATATAAATCTCATTCATTTTTAACTCCCATTTCAGAAAAAAAAATATACACTCTTGGAGAAACCGGAATCGGGCACTTCACATGTCCCGTGCCGATTTAAAGGGAATCCGCGGTAATACACTTACATTCCCGTTTGTGTGTGAAATAAATATACGTCAATATTGGAACATGATATAAAGCGACTGTAATATAAAATTAAGATTCATCCATGGACTCTGGATTAATATAAGTTATTCTTTAATACCTTCCAAAATAAAACAAAATTTTAGCTAAATTGTATTTTTTTTTTGTGGGGCTTTAGGGCTCGTCAACATCAAAGGTCATTAGAGCCCTTATTAAATTGTATAAAATTAGACCAAGTTTAATTTCACTATTTTATAATCAAAAGGTAGTTTAAACACTCTCCGTCTACTCGAAACTATTTGTCTCCCATAACCCGGATATACGTCAAATAATGAATGTAGCAGACAATTTGCGTGCCTTTTCTTCGTAACCGGACAGAGCTTATCGTACTTTAGACCATTAAAAGATGTGTTGACAACTCCAGGTCTTTCACCTTTTCCACTTATTTGTCGTAGATTCCTTTCTTTCTCTTTCCTGACCTTCCTTTGTCACTTCTTTGTTCTTTTCGATCCCGACGCTATTAGGGCTAGGGTATCTTTCATTTTCCTCATTTTTTGTCCTCAATGTTTTGAGATATGTTTTGGTGTGTTGTAATTCAGGAGGGTTTTTAGTGGGTATGGTTGAGTCATTCGGGGAGTTCCACACATGTCTCTTCTTAGTGCGTAACTGCATTTTCCCTACCTGTACAAGTTATTAGGGCTCCAATGACCTTTGATGTCGACATGAGCCGTAAAGCGCTACAAAAAAATTCACCTTTTCCACTCCGAGATAACAGCATTCAAAAATTACATCGAGAAAAGCCGCTACTTGACTCATTTGGAAAGGGTGTTTCTTGACGACATGAGTCTCAGCAAATGACTGCTCTGACGCGTTTCACCACGCTGGCCACTACTTTATTTGTAACAGTTCTGAAGTCCTGTTTATACTGTTAATACTAAATACGAAACCGAGTGAAACTTGCCTACAACTAGCAGATACGTATAAAGTACTATTTGCCATTTTATTCACATCAGAAAAATAGTCTTTCTACATAAAACATAAAAAGGGTTCTAAGAACCTCGATGTTGACGAGCCCTGAAACCCCATTAAAATAATAATAATAAAAGTTTAAGCTTATCTATACAGTACGTTATATTCAAAATATAATGAAAAATAGAACTATGGATTATAAATGATAACAAGGTCTATTTATGGAGTTTTATTAAATTTTCTTGTCGTTACAATAAATTGTCACAATATTATCAAGTATTATGCATATGAAACAAGCAAGAATTGTTACAACATGTTACAATCATTTTCATTTATACTAATATATTATTGAACACACGTTGTTAAATATAAAGTATATTAATTAATAGCGTATGTGTTCATATAAAATTTGAAATGCATGATATTCGTATCACAGGAGACGTATTAAATGCAACATTAGTAGTAGAAATCAACGCGAACTTGCTTTCGAGGAAATGAATCAGTCTTTAAAAAGTTGTGTTTTTTGTCTTCTCTTAGGAATAGTTTCCGCAGTTCAGTGTAGTTGTACATGTGGTCGGACCTCCTGGCTGCTTGATGGGGGGTTTAATCCCAGTTGAGTTAATGTAATACATTTTTAACATGAGTTAGAATCACGTTGTACAGAAGTGATTGCTTTACCCTTATTAATTTTAATTTGTATTCTGGTTATTAATTTACGTTTCGGTTTTACAGTGATTTTCCTATCATGAGACATTACATGACTCAAGCTATGTTTTACACAATCACTTCCTCTCATCATCGGTTTTAGCCGAATTTCAGCTCTTCTTTGATTTCCCATATTTCTTCTACGTAGGGTTTAAAATATTTGAACTTCTGTTCCTACTCTATCGATTTGAAATATTCCCGCGTTCCAATCATATCCGTAACTTATATACAGTGGAGCATCTTTAACTCGAACTTCAATGGAAAGATTATAAGTTGTAGAGGACTTCGAGATAAGAAGTTTTTAACTTTATCAATTTCGACTTATAGAGACATATGTTATTTAAGTTCTAGAGTCATGAGAAAATAAAAATTCTAGACTTATTTAGATTAATTTTACTATATTTGATTGTGCATAATTACATTATAAAGATTATTTTATGGTAAAGGAACAACTTGAAAATATGTACATATTAAAAGAAACCTGTAAATCAAGGAATTAACACATTCTTTGTCGATTGCAAACAAGGCACAAAATATATTGTCCTCGATATCACTATATCTTTCAATGAAAATACATCATTCCTTGGAATTGGTTATTGACAATGAAACTATTGCTGACAGTTAAAGTCTCTTGCGAAAAGAATTTTGATTTACTGGGGCCGCAATACTGCATTTTCGAGATATAGGGTTCGCTAGATTTGTAGTTAGAGTTACAGAGCGCGATGTGTATGAATAGTACATCATATGGTAATCATTTTCAGTTCGAGTTACAGCGTCTAAATAATTCGAGTTGTAGGGTTTTTTGTTCTTCAACGGAAGGGAATGGCTAATTTCTTCGTCTTCCAGAGGATTTCGAGTTAAAGAGGTTTCATTATGTATTACTCATTCTTCTCTTCGCAGTCCCCGAAAAAATGTTCCATGGTTTCTCCCTTTCAATCACATACGAATTTCTTATCGTCAATAATTTGAAACCTACGCAAATAATGACTTGTAATACTATCCATTAACTACGCAAAAATGTATTGATTTTCTTTTTTGAAATTATACTTTTACGGGTTGTGGTCCTTTTTGAGTCAGAGAATGGGTGATTTGCAGTGATCGTAGAGCTGCTTGGAAGAGCTCATATCTTCCTTCGTTTTTTTCCTCTAGGACATTGAATCAAGTACAAATCTCTTCTCGCCAAAATCATCAAGAATAGTTGGTTCAGTGCTTCATTGCTTCATTTACTTATGACCTATTCTAAGGACTATTACAATACCTTAATATTGTTTAAATTAAAGCTAGGAAAGTTCGCTTTCTGAAAATATTTAAAGCTGGAAGACTTACTGTAACTAGTGATTCGTAATTTTTGAAAAATTAATCATTTTGTATCGCATAAAGGAGGCAAAATTTGACCTTTTAGACTTCAGTAGGGATTTTATCACTTTAAAAATTTCCTTCGTAGTACGAAGCACTTCATTTTCTCTTGAATTTTCTTCGTCTACTTGAAAATCATTTCTTAATTTTTGTATTTCATACAATGTTTTGAAACCTCTCTAGTGCGAGGATTTCGCTCTCCACCACAGTCGATGGGAAAGACATTGTTTCTTACAGATTAGGTAAAAAAATTACGTTCATTAAAAAACATTGATCATTCTTTTTTTGTTAGTGAATGTGTATTATTTGTACCTGTTGTTTTCCTTTAAATTATTGATCACGTAATTCAAAACTAAATCAATTAATAAGTCAATTTGACTTAAAACCATACAAAGACATTATTTACAAAACATCTTCGAACACATAAAGGTAGGTTAAAATGAATAATTTTGAAAAGTTATGTATCTTAAGGTAGTAAGAGAAACCTGGTCACTGTTTCTGAATGTTCTGATTTTTAATGAAAAAATATACTAATTTCCATCAATGCTTCTAATGAAATTTGTATATAGATGGGCTAATATTTGAATAAAATACTCTGGAGGTTGTGCGGGCTCTTATGGATAAAAATTCTGAACGCACGAATTGAAATATTCCCCCCAGGGGACTTACATCTAGTAAGTACGTGTTTGGCGAACACGGGGCCCCGAGCTGAGTCTGGCATTACTTGCACTTACTTGTGCCATGCTCCTTCCTTTCTCTTTTCTGACCTCCCTTGGTCACCTCTTGTTCTTTTCGATCCCGACGCTATTAGGGCTAGGGTATCTTTCATTTTCCTCTTCTTTTTTTTAAAAAATGTTTGTAGGAAAGTTTTGCGATATGTTGGAATTTGTGTTTTGAGTTGTAATGCAGGAGGGTTTTTAGTGGGTATGGCTGAGTCTTTCGGCGAGTCCCACACGCGGGGAGAGTCATGTTGGCTCTCCCTAGTGCGTAACTGCATTTTCCCTACCTGTACAAGTTTTAAGGGCTCTAATGACCTCGCTGTTGACGAGCCCTAAAGCCCCACAAAAAAAATTGAAATATTTCCCCATGGAATCTATACAAAAAAAACTATCGTTCGTGTCACAAATTTATTATAAACTTTCAAATTGAAACATTATGAAATTTGCCTAGTTTTTCCAGAGTAGAAAGTTATTCAACGAAAACTAAAGCTAAACAAGAAAACTCTTTTCAATCTAGGGATGAATTTTCGAATATGTTTAAGTTTAAACGGTACATTTTTTTAACGTTCAGTTTTTATACACCATAATTCATGAATTGTTTATATAATGGTTTTTAATATACACAGAAAATATAACATTGAAATTTCCGTGAAAGTTTATGAGCTTGACTAGCGCGTGAAACGCTCAAACGATCTTAAAATAAATGTTTGCATTGAACTGTAAACGTTTTCGTAAAACACTTGAAATAAAAACGTTCGCAATACGGAATAATAAATATTAAAATATGATTAAATATTCGTTATTCGCAATTATGTGCTAGTCATACTTAATCAGACTAATTTGAGTCAATGAATCTTCGTCGATGACCATACCATTTAGAAATTTTGTATTGAAAACGTTTAGTGCTTTTTGTGTAACCCTTTTTTACTGCCGTTTAAGGATTATATGAATATTTTTATTCATTTTTCTTTCAAACACTTCCTGCACGTAAACATTTCCAACCTCACTCGCTAAAGCATAGCATTTCCCATTTACAGTCGCACCTTTCTTCAACAAGAATTCCACCAGAGACATATTTTCATTTTTCACGGCGTTAATTAATGCCGAATTCCCATCAACATCTTCCTGATCAATTTTTGCTCCGTTTTTTAAAAGACAATCAACGATCCTATTTACATTGTTCTTGTTTGCATAAGCAGAAGCCATAATGAGGGCAGTTTGTTTTTCTTTGTTAGCTCTGTTTATTATGTTAACTTTCAGTTCGGGATATACTTCTTCTAAAAGCCACTGAACGGTACCGTAATGGATATTTTTCGCTGCGTGTATTAATGAAGTATTTCCATTCTTGTCACTGGAGCATACGAACACGTCCTCTCCTTCTCGTCTACTGATGTGAAGCAGAAATTTGGCGATGTCCACGTATCCCAACAAACACGCTAACATAAATGGATTTTCTTTCTTACTATTATTCGTATTTACTTTTGCACCTCTCCCTACCAAAAATTTCACTAGTTCTTCGCTTCCTGTACATACTGCCGCCATCAACGCTGTTTCTCGTTTTGTGTCATTGTAATTCATATCAGCCCCGTGATTGATCAGGAAATCTACGATTTCCAAATTACTTTCGTATGTGTCATCTTTCTTAATATTCGTTTTACGGACGTTGAATTTGCGAATTGTTGTGATTAATGGAGTGTCTTTGTTTTTATTTGGAAGATTAACAATTTCGTTCCAGTTTGGTTGTTTGGATAGCAATTCCAACATATCTAAAAGATCTCTATTTATAGCTTTTATGAGTACTGTATTTCCCTTTACGTCAACATCACTGATATTACTTCCCTTTATAATGAGATATTTCGCCACTCGTTCACTGTTGCCGTAAATTGCTTTCATTAAAAGTGTTTCCGATTTAAGATTTTTAATTTTTGTGGACGCCCCTTTTCGAACGAGGAATACGAAAATTTTCAAATAACCCTGAGACACCGCGGAGAAGAGAGCTGTTTCTCCGTTTAGGTCGACTTTGTCTAGTAAACGGGGTTCGAAAATCAATTTAACCGCTGAGAAAACACCACTTTCTGCAGCCAGCATTAAAATAGTTTTTTTCTTATTATTAACAACATACTTGGAGGCCCCTCTGTTAATAAGACTCTCCATTACTGCAATTCGCCCAAACTTTGCCGCTAATAGTAGAGCTGTGTTTCCATATTTATCTGTATCTTCAAGAGAACACTGTTTGTCTAGAATGAACTCCACCGCTGGAACATGGCCTCCTATAGCAGCGTGATGCAAAGACGATCTTCCTTTGTTATCTTTAGCTCCCACGTCCGGTATTTCACCTGCCTGCACATTAAAGAGCATCTCTGCAAAGTCCCGATGTCCATTTTTCAGCGCATGCATCAGTGGCGTTACTCCATTTTTGTCCTCTTGGTCCAATTTGGCTTTCGGCAAAATTATTTTCGCCACCTGAAAAGTATTTTTATTGTTATTTGTAAGTATTGTTTGTAAAAATGAACTCTATCCGAACTCCCAACATCCGGATAGTCAATTTTGCGGATCGATGACTGTAAACAATTGTATTTTTATTTACTGTGTAGTAAATTATTGCAATGTTTTACTGTGCTTAGCTAACTCTTAATCACTGTAGACCTATTATATCATTAAATTGTTTTTTAACTAAATATAGTGAGTTAGTTTTCCTCAACAACACGATATTTCGTGGTAATTTTACCCAAGAAACCAGTTTTCATATCGGAAGAAATACAACTATCCGGATATTTTATTGTCCGGATCAATATCCAGATATTTGAAGTTCTACTGCATTTTTAATTATAGGAGCTCCTTATTCGAAACCATGTTCCACTAAACTAGAATGTTCATATGTCGATATTACTTACTGCAGGGAATTCGAAAATCGGAAAACTTAAAAGTTGTGCAGAAACACCAACAAAGGAATATATTAATAACTAAAGAACAGGAAACACACTATGGAAGAAATTAATATAGTTTACAGAATATCTGTGCATAGATTGCAGAAGAGCCCATGGATATTGATATGTTATAACAAATCACTAAGTAGACCTTTGATAGTTTAAAAAAGTGTATTAGGCAGGGAAAGTGGTTATTATAAACATTATATATCCGAAACGATACACAAGAAAACGCATTGGGGAATTTGAACTTACATGATGGTACAGGAAAGTTAACTATTTATTTATCACTATTACGATAATTTAATAGACGGTTTCTTTTTAATTATTTTTATTTTTTTATATTATTAATGTTTAATAAATGGCACATTTGTGGGACTACTTCCACGTATCCATGTAAATATATTGACATTATTGAGAAACGTCCGACAAAGTCACAAATATATTCATGAAACATGAAGTGTAAAATACAATTATTTGTCTATAAAAGATCGTCAAATGGAATAATTTAATAATATGATGATGATATGCAAAACATGGCATTACAATGTGTGTAAAATTTCTGCGAGCATTCCTGCTTGTGAAGTCTGTCGTAGTACTTTTTAAGGTAAAATATCCGTCAGAGTGACTAGACTTGAGAGCCTCCCAAAAATGTTTCGGATATTAATTTGAACCACTCCCCATCGAGTACCAATGAATTTTCACTCAATCGCGAAAAAGTTTGATTTATTTGACTTTAAAGTACTATTGGATTATATGGAGAAACGTTCCCTGGCGTTTGTATTTTCTATATTCTGGCAAAAGTACCGGTTTAATATAGCGAAAAATCCCTATTAGAACATAGTAAATGGCTATAGGAACGCAATGACGTTAAGATTTTCATACCTTACCGGAAATGTACGAGAATAATTGCCCATAAACTGTGGAAAATATTGTTCTAATGAAAATGGCAGCCGCATCACATGACTGAAGACTATGCGATCCTTGTCAAAGACTAAGTGAAACGACAATTTAAGGGCAGTCCATCTCTGGAAAACCTCGCCGCAAATCAGATTGCTAGAGCAAAGGCGCGCAGAAACATAAAGAAATCCAGATCCACCTCCTGGAAAGAGTTTCTAAATACCATTAAGAGAACATCATCCACAAAAGTATGGGAGTCAATACGAAAGACATCTGGAAGGTATTCCCGAGTCACAGTATCTGGACTCAATTATCAGAGTCAGGTTCTCACCGGCAACAGTGATGGCTGAATACTTTGCTATTCCAGTATGTTGTTTTCCCATTTTATTCATTTATCAGTTTTCGATAATCCCTTAAATTCAAAACATCGTTCTGCCTACATTTTTTCATATACTGTACACGCTCCATCCCAAAGATGACACTCCCACAAAATGTGTACTGGTGTTCTCCCCGCAGGCACAATCGCCTTCAACATCCTTTCCGATGCTCTGTAAATATTTCCTGGAATTACCATGTAAAGTAAGATATTCCAACATTTGTCGACTTGCTCTAAACCATGGTCTATTCTTTTGTACAAAAGTTACCTTGTCTATATAACTGTCTTCCTTTAGAGCTTACATCCCACCTCGTCTGTCACCCCTCCATTAAATGCTCCGTTTGCCGTTGTCATGTCATCATTAGTTAGTAGCTCTCAATTTATAGTTATCTCCCCGTGTTGCTTTAATAGATGTCGATATTGTCTTCTGAATTTGTAGATGTATGGATAAAATCTCCGCAAGCACCTGCAACGCATCTGTTATATAACAACCTCTCACGTGGAGTAAGACACGTCACCCTTTTGAACGTATCCTTCTTTCAAATTTTTTACATATAACAATGTCCCCGAATCGCACATCCAAAAGTCAATACTTGTCGCAAAGCCCCTGTATACAATAATTTAACATCCTGCCTGCTGACATCAAAATCCATTATTCGAACCCTCACCATGCTGTACACTTTCCTTGCCCTGCTTAATACGTTCGCTAGAAGAGTTGTAAGGAGCAGTTTTTCATTTAGCTGCACCCCTAAATAACGCATGGTTCACACTGTCTCAATTCTCTTCCCTCTCATTTTCTTTGGATATTTTTCCGTTTTTGCAACCTCTTGTCCAAATTACATTATTCTTGATTTCAATTTATTTATTTTCAATCTATTCTCCAAACATTTTCAGTCACATTCATTCAAAGCCTTCAGCGTATTCAGTTCTTCCTCGTGCTCTTCCCTCCACAACTAGCACCAAGTCATCGGCATAAGCAAGACATTTTATATTGTTTTTCTATAGGACCTACATCACTCTATCCATCACTACTGTCCAGTATAATGGTCCACTCTCCGATCGTTGGGGATATTTCTTTCAGGATTCGGCAGTCTCCTATCTGAAGTACCGCATATATGTCTTCAAAGTACGACTTAACAATATTTAACAGATAGTGTGGTATCCTTTCTCTTGCAGGGAGTATACTATCAAATCTCATGATGCATTATCAAATTCACCCAATATGTCCAGAAAAATACATGTGCAGTACTTTTTCTCTCTGCTCTGTATCAGTGTTATCAATTGCTCTAAAGCATGAATCGTATTCAGTCCTTTGCGAAACCTATATTGTCTTCTATTTATATTTCCATCACCTTCAAGTACCTCGGAAATCTATTTGTTGGAATCCGGTCCAAACCCTTTTTAAACTTTAGAATAAGTTATATTGGTATGTATGTATACGAAGCATCCGTAGCTGGTCTGTCTCTTCCTTTCAGAAATATTTTTTCCTGACTTCCGGAAACATTTCGGAAAATAGAATTGTTCCAGACACACGCTAAACGCTGTTTCAAACATTGGTAATGTCTGTCTTATGACCCCTTTCACCATATACTGCGTTATTCCATCATAACCTGGATACGTTTATGTTTTAAGCTGACTTATTGCTCTTTCAATTTCCGATCGTGTAATTCTTTCTATCTTGTCTTACTACACATCACCCGAATCCCAGACTTCCTTAGGTACTGTCTTGTATATGCGATCCATTAGTGCTTTTTCAGTTTCTTCTCAATTTGTTATATATGCCTCATTTGCTAACGTCGTCCGTAGTTTTTGTTTCGTTTTACTTTACCAACACTTATAAGATAATTTATGCTCCACGTACCTTTTTCAAATAATCTCTCTATAAATTTCTTCCAACTGTCCCTTCTTTCCTCAATTTTAATTGATCACGGTTCTGTTTTTTTGGTTCAGCACATTACTATCCATGCATATAATGCAATCATTGCCTCGAATACTCTGTATTCCTTTCGAGGATGTCCAAATGTTCACGTAAATTCTTGTGATATTGACAATAACAATTAATCACTGCTATTGTTGTGAATAATTTTCTATGTAATGTAGCCTGAGTATGTGTTGTCAAGGACTTGTTTAGTACGATTACGTCCGAATCTGGATCGTTAACTAACATTGCTCTCCAGAGCTCACGAGCAGCTAGTACACGGAACGCCAAGGGTATGTGCTTTAATTTCCCTGCTAAATTGTATGATTCGTGATAGCATGCTATTTACATTCCCTTTACCCTCCTACATTCCTCTATAGTTCCAAACACTTGAAACTTTCCCCCGTGTCAAATTTTGCTTTATAACTATTTTTTTTCATCATCCTTTGTGCTTTTTTATATCCAGGGCAATCTGTACTTAGTGGACTATGATCACCCTTTCAATTATTTTGCTGACAATTAACACAAACTATTAGTTCCATTTTTTAAAGCTCCCTAGTATTTGTCGTGGCAATCCATACTTCCATACTAATATATAAACGCGTAAATGTGTCTGTTTGTTTGCTTCTTGATCTCAACTAAACCACTGAACCGATCGTGATGGAATTTGGCGAGGAGATAGATGTCTAAGATGAACATAGGTCAACTTTCATTTTAAAAATACGTGGTGAGGGAGATAGAAATGTTTTTCACAATAAATGTCGATAAATTGCGAAAAAGAGAGTTACGCTGCCCAAAAGGTTAGAGATAAGTGACAACTGAATTCATTATTTATCTCAAAGAGTTCTACAAAAAAGTCCGTGAGAGCATGTCTACAAAAAGTAAATTAGATTATCGATAGAACGATATTAAAAATAGAAGTGTTAAAATACTTCAATTCAATATGCAAAATTCAATTTAAATCATATTTAATGGGTTATTTGTTTTGTTATATTTATCAAAGATACGTAAGTCTTTAAATCGTAAAACTTCGACGAATATTTTAGATTTTACAAGAATTTTAAAACCAGTAAGTAAAAGTATATTGATCTTAGTATATAGAAAGATTTTATTTTTTCCTGAGAAAATGTAGATTAGTCTAAGAAAAATCCCGAGCAACGCCAGGTAATCAGCTTGTACATCTTATAAAGAAAGAATATTCTTAGTCATGTACATTCTACCAAAAGTAATATGAATTAAAGAAAACTCACTGCTTTGTTTCCTCGCATCGCTGCCTTCGCTATTGGGGATTCCCCTTTCTTGTTCTGCTTATTGACGTCGGCTGAGTAATCGATCAACAGGGCTGCCAACAGCGGGCGGTTTGTGTCCGCTGCCATTGCTAGAGCACTGTTGCCATCTTTGTCAGCTGTATCGATGAAAGACAATCCCCATTTTTGTTTCATTTTTTTCATTAGGCACTCTGCGGATTCGTAATGGCCGTGGGCAACAGCATCATGGAGTGGTGTCACTTCATCATTGTCTGTAGATCAATCAAGTTGTAAACAATGGCTTTATCTTTTGGTGCTGTGTGAGATTAGAGCTATGATTTAAAACGCATCTCGAGAAGGTGGGTTTCCTATACTAATGGTGCATACGTATACCATGTCTCATTAAATAAGTATTCGGACGAAATATTCTTTATAATATTAATTCTGTACATGGAGATATCGTATTTGACTGCAACATTCATACATATCAGGAAAAGTCAACTCTAAATAAAAACATTAAATTAGTCATTTGTGTTTTGCAAATTGAAACGTTTCTTGTGGCATGCAGAATTATGCGTGGATCTACAGATTTTTAGCTCGAAACTTAAACAAAGAGTATTAGAATTTAATAAGATTATTTAATGTTGTTTTCCTCGTCACTTTATATAACATTCGTTCGTGTTCAGTGACGATGCAGTGAGAGATTCTTTCACGCATTATGTTAACTCCCAGCATAATCTGCTGGAAGTAAAGGTACAACAATTTGAGAATCCATAACATCCTGACCCGCGCTTTTCTCTGCTTTTCCTTCGGGTAGAAGTGAACTTTATACTTTGTACATCCCTCCAGGTATATTGGCCTAGGAATGGTAGTCTTACTTATCTTATATTAATACTTATCTTATTATTATCCTCGAGTTATTTTTAATCGTTACGTTTTCTTAATATGAAAACGCTAAAACTAAAATATAAATAAGAATATCTCTAGAAGTTGAAGAACAATCAATATTGGAATGAAATTATTACCTCTAATTACTGATTTATGTCCAGCGTCAACCAAGACGTTGATTACTTCCGTGTGTCCCTTAGAAGCTGCTATATGGAGACCAGTTTTGCCGTTTTCAACGACTCTTAACTTCGTTAATTTGACCGCAACACCTGGTTTCCATAAAATAATTCTTAGACGTTTTGCGTCTCCCTCCATAACCGCTCTCCAATAGGTCGACTCCATCATCTAAAACAGAACGTTACTCAGGAAAATGGACGAACTGACTTTTATTCACGACGCTACGTGAGAATTTCAAAAATTACAGTTTGACTACGCGCGGAATCGGACTCGTGATCTCCTGCTCAGCCAGTGGCGTAGCTACTGTGTGTGTGGGGTGGGGGGTCTGTCACCACCGCAAACTAAAAAAACTTGAAATATACTTTGTTTTGTTAGTAAAAAATTGTTTCTTTTTTAACAATTAACTAAAACAAAAAGACAATTAATGATAACATTAAAAAGTAATCGAAGCGTAAGTGCTTAAATGCAAATGAAACAAAAGTACGACTTCTGAAAATTACTAAATGTGGAGGCGGAGGAAAGGATCGGTATAATATACGAAGTAATGCCTTTTGAAGTGAGTACTGCGTGGAATACAGTATAAATATATTTAACTCTGCGGAGGAGCAGACTAGAAATTCTAAAATAAACTTACACAATTGTTTGCGTTTTACATTTCCTAGTTTTCAGTCTAGAACATTGGCGGAACATAAAGGGAGGAAGATTTAAAAAATAAGAAAAATTAGACATTGTTCCCCTCAAAACATACTTTCTGTGAGTTGTTTAAAGGGTCTGTAGATAAAAGGATTAAAGTAGTTTAATAAAATAACATTGAAATTTTTAGAACAAAAACTGCCTCTTGGTAAACATATGCAGTACATAGTAACTAAATATATTTGTAAAAAAGACAGATCAACACGCTCGCTACATAAAATTAAAAAATAACTATGTGTCATAATACCAAAAATATGTATTTAATAGAACAAAAAAAATTGTTCAATAAACTTTTAAAAACTATAGTAGACAACGCAAAAAATGTATTGCACCCGTTTGAGGATTGTTTTAAATAAGTATAGGATATAATGAAATATTACAATTGTTCAGAAGAACTAGCTGCTATGTGGGGTGAAGGGATTGTACAGTACAAAAAGGAAAGAAGTTTTAAGCAAATGCTAAGAAAATGCTTTTCGCGAAAAGGTAGGTTCTGTGAGACAGTTTCAAATGACGTGCTGGAAGTATTACGTGCAGTTATATCACTCTACATTTACACTCAAAAAAAAAAAAAAAAAAAGACCCAGGGAAGTTATAAAAATAATTATATCCGTAAATGGAGAAGAGGTTGAAATAATAAATGAAAACAAAATTTAAGGTCATGTTCCAATTAAATGCAAATGATTAAAACTATTTATGTAACCTGCAGCAAGTGATAAATGAAACCATGTTTTCAATTAGGGACAAGCGATGGATTTCAGTCGCGTGCGTTTTTTCCTTTTACTTACATCACGTCTTTTGTGTTTCTATTAAATGCCACTGGTACCTTAAATGATGCTATAATAACAAAATATGTTTCTGTATATTAATACAAATAAAAATTTATAATTAAGATGGTTCAAATGCGTGAAAGAACGTAATTATGAAGCAATAGAATTCGTATTTTGTTATAATTCCGAAATTCAGTATCGGCTAAGGATAATAATAATCCATTTATTGTCAAAGAAACAGTACAAACTGCGTATGACAAAAACGTGGAGGACTATAAACTAATTTACTCTCCGGAAGCAAGCAAGGGACCATCCCATCAATTCCGATCAAGGGCCGTAAGGCAGAGGCGGATTCAAAAATTTCAATAAAAGTTCCTAGATAAGATGAAAAAATTAGCTGCGAGTAGCCTAGAGAACCTGTATAAGAAATCCGCCTCTACCCGAAGGAAAACCGGAGCAAAACCCGGGCCAGAATGTGGATATTGAAGTGACATCGCGGCACGCAGTGCCAAACTTGCGGTAGCGGTCGCTGACCTTTTACTATGGAAACACTTGAGGTTTCTAATGAGAAGGCTTGACTCCATGATTGTCCAAAGTGTAAACGGAAAGAACACGCCAAAAAATGACAAACTTCTCGAATACTTTTCAGTGTCTATCGTCGCTAATATTTTGACACGACATACTAACAGTCAATGTGTTTCAGTATTAAAAAATCAGTTTCGACCTCGTTTATTGAAAGTTCCCTTGTGAGTGAGACGATATAAATTTTATTCCTTATTAATGTGTTCGGTCGTTTTAAGCAGTATTTTTGAAAGAAAAAAAAATTAATAACTCATTTTATTGTGCATGTAGAAACTTTGAATTAGTACACGTTGTCACAAACACAATAGTACTCATTCGCTGAAAAAGAATAATTTTTGTCACACTTAGTTTATTTTATAAAAAATAATAAAGTCGACGTATCGGTAAAAACCGCAAAAATATCACACTTTTCAAAACATTTCAGGTTTAAAAAAATTAATATTCATCAACAAAAACAAATTTTTCACTGGTATCTATGCAAAACAAAATGCCAAATCCAATGGTGGTAATTGTGCTTTCGACAAACGTTATCTTGTCCAAAGTTAAATAAATTTCTTCGTGATCATTTTGTAAATTTGTGGAAAGCTATTTTAAAAGTGTAAACAAAGTAAAAATGAAGAAAACAACGAAAAAAACGTATTTCAGAGTAAAGTTCCGATGCTGCTTAAATCCACGATCAACCTTATAAATTCCAGCACCTCGGGGAAGGGCTTGATATATATAAAAGGTGCGACACCTCAGGGTATGACGTCTTCAGAATTTTTGGTGTCGCTGTGATGAATGGTATCAACTTTATGGGAAAAAATAAAGCTGGAAACATATCACAGGATTCACACAAGAAAAGCTGCGGGAACTCAGCTAGTGTAGATATATATATACGGAATCGTTTTTAAAATAAATTATTTAAATAATAAATATATTTTATCATTAATGAGATTAATAATAAAAACATACTAACACATTATACTCGATACAACTATTATAAAACAACAACTAAAGTTGCGTTATTTACTTGACACTACAAAATATATTTATGTAATGAAAAACTCACGTTTCCGGAGTAAGAAGCGCGTACTTTATATTGACATAGCTGCAAAACAACTATTCTAGTACTGCTTCATGTCCAAAGCAGCGAGGAATTTTATCCTTTTTACGTGATCACGCGATTGAAAACCAAGGACGTGTCATGCAGATAATTTTGTAAATTTCTCTTCATAACATGGAACAATGGACTGTTTACTGATGTCATTTGCGGGACAGGTTGATATAATAAAAACTAAACAAAACCTTTAGTGAACAATTATTGCAACATGAGAATAAAA
>NNCF01125918.1:844196-865991 GCA_002313205.1 Laupala kohalensis | reverse complement strand
TATATATATATATTTATAAAAGGTTTTTAACGTTAGGTTTTTTTGATCAATATCATTTTGATTTAAAAACGTTGGTTGTATTCTTTGTGTGGATCTGCTGTCTGACTTACTGTCCCATAAATTAAAATCAGTATTTGATATTAAACCATGTAAGTTTAAACGTAATGAGCAAGAGATATGTGGAATATATCCACATATGAGAGTCCATAATGAGCAAGAGATATGTGGAATCGATATTCCGTCCTCTGACTCATAATGCGTTGACCTACGTGAGAGGGATGAAGTACGAATGAGATATTGATTCCGTCTGTACACGTAAAATCGATACAAGGGACAATATTCTTTAACGATTTGCTGCGCTGAAACAAACTATTCACGCAGAACGAAAGACAATGTACGGCTGCCGAAACTAATTTCGTTTTTAAAATTATTGCTTGTTTCTAAAATAATTTACTGTCAACAACAAAATGACGCAAAATTATTCTACTGAATTAAGGTAGTACTAGAGTAGGTAGAAAAATACCTAAAATTTCTGAAATCGACATAAATAAACTGAGTAACATGTATTTATTGTGATTTCAACTTGTAAAACATAACCTCACCGGTCATTTGAATGAAATAATTAATAGTGTAATACATTGCGTCTTATGGAGAAAACACTGGCCAATTTTTAAATCACGAAAGTGATGGAAGTTTACTTGGATTGTAACAAATGTTTTATCACTTTTATCTATACGTCATCGGGCATTACAAAAGATATTTCACTTCCGCGGTTTCATGCATACGTTGGCGCTCGGCATACGAGTAGGTCTGCTTTTGTGCACTTCTAACTAGTGAAGCGAGTTCCTGAATATTGTTTATGCTAGACTATAAACTGTTTTTTTTTAATTTAATCTTTACTTAAAATCCCCCAAGGGGACTTACATCTAGTAAGTACGTGTTTGGCGAACACGGTGCCCCGAGCTGAGTCTGGCATAGTTTGATTTTGACCCAACAAATGTCCGAAAATAATATTGATGACACTATAATGAATAGGTATTTACTATAGTAGTTAACAGCAACTGACATGTATCTTCTTTTCCCACACTTCTTTCGATAATAATCAATTTAATAAAAAATATTTTTTCAACGCACTCACCACAAGCTTTTGTCTACTTTCGTTAGATTCACAATAGCGCATGCGAATACTTGTACATATAGTTCCTTAGTACGAACCTGTCATAGGCGCCGTTGGACGGTGACATTGGAACTAATTCAACTGGTTCAAAAGATCTGGTTCCCTCAATCTTAATGTAATAGCCAAATGTACAACTCTTTCACCGCGAAGTGGTTAAACGTCACACTATGGCAAATGTAAATGTAAACCGTTACAATCAAGGAGACTATATAGGCTTTACGGCTCATGTCGACATCAACGGTCATTGGAAACCTAAAAACGTGTACAGGGAGGGAAAATGCAGTTACGGACTAGGGAGAGCCAACATGACTCTCCCCTGCGTGTGGGAATCGCCGAATGACTCAACCATACCCACTAAAAACCCTCCAGAATTACAACTCAAATCCCAACATATCTCAAGACTTTACTTAAAACATTTTTAATTAAAGAAGAAGTAAGAGGAAAATGAAAGATACCCCAGCCCCAATGGCGTCGGGATCGAAAAGAACAAGAGGTGACCGAGGAAGGTCAGGAAAGAGAAAGGAAGGAGCCTAGGCACAAGTATGTGGAAGTAATGGCAGACTCAGCTCGGGGCCCCGTGTACTTACTAGATGTAAGTCCCTTGGGGGGGGGGGTCTTATATATTGTAGGGATTGTTTAAACAATTCTTTTTTATTTCAGATGTTCTGAAAACTATTTTCCGTATTTCGTGTTTTGTAAATCATTTGTTCATTCATTCCGATTCTCATATAAATAATTTTTAAAATATCATACGGACAAATGTTCAACGGAAAATATGTTTAACTTTACATACATTGGGGAGGCATCCACTCGTTTATATTTATATAACATAACACAAACAAAGTAATTTTGTGTGGTTTTAAAGTTCTTAATTAGATTTTCATACGTTCTTCCCCAACAGTTGCCAGTATACATTAATCTAGATTGAATTGATGCAATTTACGCACAGACCAGTGTCACAAATATTCCGTAGGTAGTAAAAAATCCTAATTGATGATCTTAATTTGCTACGGAAATCTCCCATATGGTATTCCCATGATAGTTTGTAACACCAAGGTATTTAAAAATATTAACATTTTCTATACATTGATAGATGAATGTACAAATTGTGGTACAAATTTCAAAATGATACTTTATAGGGAAATTAAATTCTTTAAAGCCAAAGTTGATGTATTTGGTTTTCACTTCTATTCACTTGCATATTGAGGATATATCCCACTAACTTATAGGAAGTAAATTACTAATGAAGGATTTCATCAGTTTTCTAAAATTAATTCGAAGCAGAGAAATTTATTGGTGTAAATCTGAAAAAGAATAAAATAAATCTGCAATAGAAAAACACGCATTCTAAATCTATGAGAAGTGACGTAAATTAGTTTTACATCTTTTAAATAATTATCAATCTTGTTAAGTTATTAAAATGGGAAAATTTTAAAATAAGATATTTTCCTGCTAACGTAAGAAAAAAAAACAAAGACTAGAAGGAAAAATATTAACTTACTTGAGTCCATTACCAACCTCGAACCTCGGACACCAATTCAATTCACTTGCTCTTGTGGCGCTGTTCTGTACTTTCTGCATATATTTTTTTGTGGGACTTCAGGGCTCGTCAACTGCAAGGTCATTTTCTGTATTTTTGTAACTTGTATTTCTGTATTTTAAATAGTCGCTTTCGTGGCTATTAATATTTATTTGGATATTACTTAAATTCTTTGTGACGCCGCTTTTCCTGAAATATTTCTTGCGAGATACCTTAACCTCACATTATCTGCTGATGAGAATGACATTGTAGATAGCTTCCTGCACGCGAGTGAGTTTCAAGGATTTAGATTGGCAATTTGTTTAAGGCAGTCATATTGAATAATTTTAGGCAAAGTATCGTGACTTTGAGTTTAAGCTTAATCTTTGTTGTTCAACGACGAACACGTTTCTCGTATAAATATAATTTTATTTTTCTCAATCACAAGTAATAAATGTACAAACATTGTTTAAAAGATTCGATTTATTGTGCTCTTTATCCCCTGTACCAACATAATAATTCCATGGGTTTTATACATAGTGTTGTTCATTATTCATTTCTCTATCTCTTCAACCGACGACGCCACTAGTCATCAGGGGTCCTCGGGGAACGGACTCAAGGTCAGGGGCACTAGTCTCAATTTCAGAATTATTCTGCAAAACGAAGCAAACAATAGTTTAGTAATTAATACATACTTTTAAAAAATTAATACCCACGTGTAGCAGCATGCCTCATATCTTATTATTGCCATTTCTGAAACATTAGTTTATCTCGAAAGTTTAAACTTGAATACCTGTGTCTACTGTTATCACTTGAATTGCCGGTGTCTTCACGCTAATAAGTCGCCTTTGCTCATGCAGGGGTATCAAATTTGTGAAAATCTGTGTCAATTTCAGAGGTAAAATGTTAATGACACAAAATAGTAATTTATTGATATTCAATTTTGATTCTTTTTACAAGCTAATTAAATAAAAAAATAACTCGAATGCCTTGAGTTAAATAAATATAATTGCTTAAACAGTTTTGTTTTTACCGACAACGGCGGTCTGGTGGTAGTGTCCTCGCTTTCGCGATCCCGCTGAGCGGTAGAGCGTGGGTTGAATCCCTACTTAGCCGAACTAAATGAGGTTTTCAGCAGGGGTTTCCTTCATCTACTCCTGACAAATGTCGGTTCGGTATCATTAGTTCCCCAGCAAATCAACGTCTCTCCCTCCTAACTCTTTTACTCAAACATAGAAATCTCTTAGATTGCGGTGAACCTCACCGCCAGGTAACAGATTAATCATGTTACGTCGAATGAGAATGGTAGACGGGCCCGAGAGGCGAACGGGATGGCGCAGTCGGTAGGCGCATGAGCGCGTAAAGCTCAAGGTCCCGGGTTCGAATCCCGGTCTCGTCTCCCATTCTCATTCGACGTAACATGATTAATCTCTTACTCAAGTACCACGGTTAGGTAGAAGAGCTGGCCTCATGGCTTGAACCACACTAAAAAACAATGAATAAATAAACAAATGAACCTCTGCCACGAAATGCCTCTTTGTTATATCATTGAGATTAGTACTCTCTATATTTTAATTACGTCTGTGAGTCTATAGACATCTATGATGATTACAATGGCACCATGAGTCATCTCTGCTTTCAATAATTTTTGTGAAGTATGTCCAGATGACTATGAAGTCAACTAGCCCCCAAACAAATTAATCTACCAGCCTGGACCTAAAATTCTATTTTAACTGCATGGTGTAACCTTAAACCTGGCTCAAAATGGCCGGAGAAAGATCTCCGATTGTTGAATCGCAGTAATTGTGAAGCTCTACCGCCCGCATGGGTTTTATCGGGGTTTGTGGTGGGACACTTCGACTTCGTAACTTTAACACTGAGGCCAAAGAAAGCAATGCAATGTAATAGAAAACAACTATCAAACTCATACATTGATTGATTTGATACTAAATAACACATTTTTAGACGTCTCAATAAAAAATATACTGAGAGAAACATTCTCAGATGTATTTTTATTAGCAAATACGCCTCCCCCCGCACGACGCGCGCAAGTGGTTGAAACAACCCCGGTCTCCCCTACCATTTTTAAACAACAATAAAAAGTGCAACATAGGTCCTGGACCACATTTTATTTCATTAATATACAGAACATTGGTATATAGCACAATGGTATGTAGCATTATAGCACAATGGAATGTAGCAATTTTCAATTTCAATAGGGCGCTTTATTCACAAATATTATTTATGCACAAATGTGTGGCGAGGTGTTTTTTGCCTGTACGCATTTAAAATGACTTAAGTAGAGCCGTGGGCTGTGCATACAATGCCCTGGTATTCACTCTCATTGAATGGATAGTTGCAGTTTTAATTTTGGAAATCTTTGTTTTGAACTTAAAATGGTTGTAATTTTATTTACTTGTGATTCGTAATAGTATTTTTTTAGCATCCTTTAGTGCTTCTTTAATATTGTTTTATTTAGTTGTAAAATATATTTTAAGTATACTGCAACTACCGATTAAATGAGCACCGTTGGGAACCACGGGAAACCAACGGTCAGGACAGGAATATATACAATTAATATAAACATATTTACAAAAGATACTTAAATGAGAGAAATATATTATAATGTAAAATATACCAGTTTCGTCACAGAAAAGATTAAAATAAAATTCAATTATTTACAATACTAAAAAAAAACGCAACATATAATTGACGTAATGCTTCGGAATGTCTTCTCAACACGTCTCCGCCTGAAACAAAAGAAAAAGACGAAGCGGCAGTATCACGGTTCATGTGCATCAGTGGTTTCAGCGCATATTACTCTTTCTCTCATGTCCCTCACATAGCTTAGGAACTGACCCAGGGACTGTACTACAGATACTCTATTGTCCCTCATTATCGCAATGGCTAAATCTACGTTAATGTAATAATTTTGGAATGCACCTACTTGGATAAAAATTCGTTTTTGATCTGTTTTCGGGCATGTTAGTAAAATGTGAATCCAATCTTCATTTTCGCAAAGTGGACAAATAGAGTCTCGATCCCCCCTCAGTTTTCTTAATTTCCACCCTCCTACGCGAAACCATACGTAACCCGATCGTTCTTTCTATTTGAGACAGTCAATGTATGGTTTACTCCCCCATTGTCCAGCTACTAAGGTTTGCACGATAAGTGATCTCTTTTCCAGTCTGTTAGTTTCTATTTCACGACGCTATAAGTCTTGGAGTTTTCTCTTATTATCTTTTAGATCGTTTAACGATGGACTATTCTGACTCACACAAGTGATTCCAGCTGTATGAATTAAATTTTTAATTTGTCTGTCCCATTTTCCTTCTGCATTACAATGGTAAGACTGAGTTACAAGTGGGTTCCTGGTGCCTGCCCTTATCGAAAGCCAATATTTAATTACTCTTAATTGGAGAGTTAGATCAATGGAAAGCAACCCAAATTCCCATAAAATGCCGCTGTTTGCTGTGCATTGAGCAATGCCCGTTACAACTTTAAGATATTTCGTTTGAAGCGAGTTTAAAATATCGTTATTCCCCGCGCCACATATTTTCGCTCCGTACGCAATTCCAGGGATGAGTAGAGACTGAAACATTTTATCCATGAGTCTTGGTGCAATTTCAGGAATTGTAATTTTTGATGTTATTGTACTTAATATGTATTTGCCTTTTCGTCGAGCTTTCTCCTTATGTCTCGTCCAAGTTACGTTCATACAGATGGTTACTCCTAAATATATGTATTCTTTAACGTTTTCTAGCGTTTCTCGTTTATACGACCAAGTTTCATTCTTACTGTAGACCCACCCATTTTTAAAAGTCATGGTTTTTGTCTTATTAACGTTAACTTTTAGTTTCGTTTCTTCGGAGAAAATTTCTAATTCATCTAAACTTATTTGTAAACCTGCTTGTGTTTTTGAGAAAATAATCAAGTTGTCAGCAAAAAGGAGTGCTGGTATTGAAATATTTTCATCTCCGATCCTGGGTGCATCTGCATTGGCTAGTCTATCTACAAGCCCATCTATGAATAGTATGAAGAGAAGTGGGGAAAGTATGCAACCTTGCTTTACGCCTCTTTCCACAGAGAATGTATCTGTTACACAATCTGATTCTAATCTCACGCATGCCGTGTCTGATTTATACATCTCTTGAAACATTTTTAGGAATTTTGTGGAGTTTCTTTTACTTTCTAGAATATACCAAAGTATTTCCCTAATAACGGTATCAAATCCTTTTTCAAAATCCACAAAAGCACAAAATAGCTGACCTCTTTTCACGGAAGTTGCCTTTTCCGCCTTTGTGGTAGTTATAAAAATGTTGTCAACTGTACTATAGTTATTTCTGAATCCTTCTTGCAGTGCTGTCACTTTTCCTTCTTTTTCTATCCATTTATTTAACCGTACATGAAGAATTTTGCAAAAAATCTTAGCTATTGCATTAATTAAAGAAATACTTCTATAGTTATTAGAATCGTTAACGTCACCTTTGTTTTTATAAATTGGACAAATTATTGATGTATTCCAAACTTCAGGAAACGTGGAAGTGTCGTATAAAGAATTCAGCAAATCCACGAGAATTGGGGCAATACTAGAATTTATTTCCTTTAAAAATTCCACTGGAATACCATCAGAACCTGTTGCTTTGCCAGACTTCAAATTCCGTACCACATCTTTTATTTCATCAATATTTATTGCACGGTCTAAATCTGTCACTATTATTTGGTGTTTGATTACGTGACCCGTCCGTTGTATACACTGATTCCGGGAAAGAAGTTGAGCGAAGTGCATTTCCCAACTTTTCGCCTCTATACTGTTCGTGCAACTCTATCTACATCGTAATTTATTTATAGTATCCCAAATATTTGCAACATATTTACTGTAAATAATGCTTTCAATTCTTTCCGTTTCCGAATTCTGCCATTGTTGCTTAGCTGTGTTAATTATTATTTTATAGTTTTTTCTATAAAAAAAGTGTACGTATTTTTGTCGTAACCTTTCTCCTCCCAACCGAATGTAGAATTTTAATGCACCAAATATATAATTTTAATGTAGCAATATATCACAATGGTATTATCAAAAGAGAAATGGCACATACCCGTGTACTAATGAATGGGGTAAACATTGAAGAAGTTAAGGAATATACATATATCTAGGAAGCAGGATTTTCCTAATGCCGGACGAAGGAAAAGGGATATAATTAGTCGGATTAATCAAGCGAAGCAGGCATTCTGTTCAAAGAGTAAATTATTCACGTCAAACGCTACATCACTAGAGAGACGAAAGAGATTATTGCAGACTATATGTGGAGTATTGCACTGCATGCAAGTGAGACATGGCTTATTGGAGGTGAAAAAAAGAGGAGACAAGAAGACTATGGTGCTATAGAATAACGATGAAAGTCAAATGATGTGATAGAGTTACCAATGATGAAGCTTTTGTTAAAAGAGAGGAAACCGGAGAATTTAAACAAAACGCAGGGATGAATTAGTCGGGCACGTAGTGAGGCATGAGAATATTGTTAAGACAATAATGGAGGGATATGTGGAAGGAAAAAGAGGACGAGGTAGACCAAGAAAGACATATGTTCTACAGATTATGACCGATATGGGCTGTAGAACATATAAAGAAATGAAAGAGAAAGCATCGTTGCAGAGAGATGTGTGATGAGCTGCAGCGAACCAACCCTCGGAGGTTTGAAGAAGATTTTGCCATTTACATTTTCCCTCTACGTCCTGGTACTGTGATGTTTTCGAGTGTCCGTCCCCTACAAAGTGAACCGGGCGACTTCCGTTTTAACGCTGAACCGATCTGACAGGAATTGGAAAAATCCAACATACTGTATTTTATTATCTTTGTCTTATTATATCTCCTTCGTATCGAACATACGTTCCTGTTTGTTTTTTGGTTCCTATTGATGTGTTGTGTAATTCCATCTGTCCATTTTTTACATGGAGTTCCCGGACATTGTACGTATAACCATCATAAATACATATTTATCAACTTCGTGAAAAGTACACTACTGAGTACACTCTACTGATTCAATTAAGTTGTGAGTTAAACTAAACGACTCCTAAACAAAGCTTGAACACATGTTACATTTCAGAGTAAGAAATCCACTAAAAGTTCATTTCACATTAATGCTAAAATAAGGGGTAATTGAACTACATTATGTGCAGTAAAACATTACCAGAGTAGTGCCCCCATCATCGATGTATAAATTGGCAACCCCTACATCATCCGCTTTTCTAGATCACCCATTAGTTCACCTTCCCCAAATTTTCCCCGCTAGAACAAAAACCCTCTGACTCCAAAATAGAAATAAGTACTCGGTGGGTCCTACTAATCGCTTACATATTACAGATGCAATATACTATGCTTAGATTACTTGCTTCAAAAACCTTTCTTTGTACAATACGTAACAAAAGTGTTAAATTTAATGTTAAAACCTATCTTCACTTCGTACATTTTTACTGTTATATTCATCGGTGCCGATGGGTGAGTAGTTACCATAGTGGCCTCTAACATCCGGAGCAGGCGGGTTCAAACCAGGTTAAGGTCGACGGACTTTTCCAACATTATACTGCATTCTCTCGTCAAAATTAATTCTCGACAAAAAAAATGCACCCACGAAGAGTTCCGGATTTTACTTCCAGGTGGCAGTGGGAGACGGAACGTCGAAGTTGCGATTGAAGAAAAATGGGTCACAATTAACGGGAGGCGAAACCAATACGCTATTATTATTATATTCACTCTGACTCTATTTCATGTATATCAACAATTTCGTTACTTCTTACCTATCGCTATTTCCCCTCCTCATCAGATTGTGATTTAAAACACTTCGTACTCGGACCTCCACAATCCTCACTTATTCTTCTTTTTTCTCTCCCTTGAATTTCTTGCTTATTCATATTTGATGAATCATCTTCATGTTCCGATTCACTCATATCATCCGTAACTCGCAACAATTTCTCCATGGCTTCAATTTTAGCGTAATCATGTGGTGTACGTGATAAGTTGTCACGAATATCTACCTCTGCTCCTTTTCCTTTCAGTAATCTCGCAGAATCTAAATTAGATTTTCGCGCTGCTATGTGTAATGGTGTTGACCCTGTTTTATCTTTAATATTAACATCAATGTTTTCGTCGTTGATAAGCTCTTTCACACACATTGGGTTTTCATTTTCCACAGCTACGTGTAATGCTGTTTGATTATTTTTATTACAAATATTGATGTCATTATTTTCTAAGTATTTTAACAATACACGAACGTTCTTGCTAAATCCTGTTTTACAGGCTAAGTGTAAGCATGTGTCACCGTCTTCGTTTTGATGTGCAGGATTGAGTTTTCTATGGGAAGAATTAATCTCGAATGTTGTGGTTAACAACAACTCAATAATATCACTCGTACCACCTCGTTCTGAAAATTTTGTCAACGCGTGAGTGGCAGAGTCAAAACCGCTTCGAAATTTTGATATTATTTTTAAAAACATTTTCAAACAAGTCTCGTTATTTTTCTTGGTCTCTTGTGCATCTTTTAATTCTTTTTTATTCATTGTTATTTTCGCAAGATTTCTTTCAAAAAGACAGACTTTAGCAAAACATTTAAAATTTATTGTCGCTCCTTTTTCCAAAAAGAACTTTACTAGATACATATTTTTCTTTTCTTTGGCGTATATTAATTCAATATTGTTTTCTACGTCTTCGGCGTTATTTTTCAGCGCATGCATCCGTGGCGTTACCCCATTTTTGTCCATTTGATCCAATTTAACTTTCGGCAAAAATATCTTCGCCACCTGAAAAATAAGACACATTACATACAAATAAAGTCATGTTACTCTACTAAACGAAAATGTAACGTAAGAAAAACAGTGAAGAGGATAGCAATGTGATTATTACTTATTTTAAAATAGTATCAATACATTATTGTCCTCACCGTGGTCATGAGCGAAAATAAATGCTCTCTTGACAGTAATTTATTAATTCAAATATCTAACTGGCTTGATTTTGGTACAGGTCTTGTACACAGTGTAGCCAACCCTTTTACTTTGTCATCCTTAAGAATAATGATAATGGTACCTCGCCGTATTGATGGACGTCTTTTGGTAATTTATTTTCCTTAAATAATTATGTGTTTACTTCGCTACCACACGCCGGGTGTCACTGCAACCGAATGCTTCTGATCGGTCCTCCCAAGGCATCATGGAGTCGACGCATTTGCACCCAGATACAGTTAAACGTATCTACCTGCGCAGCGGGGGATAATGGTGTGGTGATGTAGGTGGTAGACCGCAGGGTTGGACAAGGAATGCGGGAAATGACAGTGTCAACGTATCGCCCTCCTACACGTATTATTTTAAAATACACGAGTTATTTCATTAGACTAGCAATATATGAGTGATTATATATGTGTGTGTGGCATATTAGTAAGTATACGATAACAATAATTTTTAAAATATTGTTGTTGTTTTTTAGTGAAAAACCTTTATGGATGTAAATGAGTGCAACAGCCTCAGCAATTGATCTCTATCTCACGGACAGCATCATAGGCTTTTTATCAGATGAGTGGTTTCTCTCCGCTGCCATTGGTAGAGCAGTGTTTCCATATTTGTCAGCCGTATCGAGTCGTATGGAGTGGTGTCACTTCTTCGATATCTGTAGAAGAGTCAAAGCTCACATATTGCTTCTGCGATTGCTTTGAAATTTTGATACGTTACATTCGAACAGCGCGTGTTTTTATATACCTATTATATGCACAACCATGAAATTTCGCACATAGATTCCTTTCAGAGTGTAGACATCCGCTAAGAAAGGATTTTACGAAAATCCACCCTAACAGGGTGAAATGGGGGTCGGAATGTTTATGTATGTATTCCATCATAACTCTTTAAACAATTTAAAACTAAACATGATATATAGATGACTGACTATCGCACAACAAACTCTGTGGAGGTAAAAAATTCCTGGCATCTCAAGGACGGGGGGAGAGAGGATGACATGTAGAAATAATGAAAAAATCATATTAGATTCGAAACCATAATTTTCTGTGTTGTTGAGATAGATAAGAACAACTCCGAATCTTTGTAAGTTCGCAATCAGTCCACATTGCAGATAATATACACCTAGCATCCTTGGGCTAGGGGTGGGAATGAAAGGCAGGTAAAAATATTAAAAATATGACCGACATAGGTGATAAATAAATCATTTTTGGGACCGGTGAAGTGAAGTGACACCCTCACTGTCAAATAAGTACACGAAAAGTATTTATAAGGAATAAAGAAATATGTAACAGAGGGTAATAAATAAAAAACCTATGTGTTGGGTGTGAGAAGGAGTGAAATGTAAGAATTATCGAAACTGACCGACGTTAGTGTTGAGATTGTAGTTTTCTTGGTCGCTGAAATTGAAAATGACATTCTCAAAGTTCACAATCAGCCCAGGAAAGGGGATGCCATGAATAAATTATCGAATATGACTGAAACCAGTGACAAAACACTAATTTTCGGCGTCGCTGAGTTGACTGTGAAATCCCGATATCGTGTAAGTCTGAACTAAGCCCCCAACATAACCACTAACACCCATTTAAGAAGGCGGAAATGGGTTAAAGGATAAAAATAATTGAAAATTTAATTTGGAAATATATAAAAACATCATGGATTATTTCTAACAGTTTTTGGCCATAAACATTCGTGCCCTGGCCATTATAAATTGGGAATGACAACATGGAGAACAGCCGTCGAAGTGAGTCGGTCCACGTCCTGACGGTGGGATACAGAGAATTTGTATGGGTATTTTCGTGATATTTAACTATTACGGGAGAACGACGAATTAACAAATTATGAGTGTGAATTACAAATAAGAAAACAATGAATTAAAAAAACGAGTTATTGTTTATTAATTTGTTTTTGAAATAGAGTTAATAAACCTGTCACTGCATTTAGACTCTTGATCGGAATTGATAAGACGTCCCTTGGTTGTTCCCGGAGAGTGAAATTGCCAAACCCCCTCATGTAGCCATACGCAATGAGTAACTGCTTTCTAATCAATTTATTTATTTATGCTCATGTTTAACTTTTATCGACAAAATTGTTTCCACTTGCCCTCTTGTCGTGGCGCCTAAGCGGTGTACAAATGACGAACAACTGCTCTGAGTATAAACAACAAAATTAAAATTGCCAACAGGGATCTATTGAAACTGATACTGCTCTATTTGCTTTTCTCAATAAAATTTTAATTGCACTTGAACAGAAACAAATCCCTGTTGGACTATTCTTAGATCTCACAAAAGCTTTTGATATAATTAATCATGAAATTCTCCTCAGTAAACTAGAAAATTATGGAATTCGGGGAATAGTATACGACTGGCTACAGTCATATTTATCTGAAAGACAGCAAATAGTACAAGTATCCAACCAGCATGAAAATCAAATAAAACATCACAGGTCTCAGCCCATGATGTCACTTATAGAATTCCTCAGGGTTCCACCCTGGCACCCATACTATTTCTTCTATATATTAATGACATCCCATCCATCATCAAAACCCACAAAATTGTACTTTTTGCTGATGACACAAACATCTTATTTCGTGTCAAAACTGCTGAAAACTTACTTTACACTACCAAATCCACTATCGCTACCCTAATCCAATGGTTCCAACAAAATAAACTCATATAAAACACTGACAAAACTTGCATAGTTTCCTTCCATAATCCTCATTCATCTAAACAGCACACACCTAACATCGAATTTAATGGTAAACACCTCAACTTTAAACAAACAACACAGTTTCTGGGACTTACTATACAAGATAACATGAAATGGAACTGTCACCTAGAAACACTGAATATGAAACTCAGCACAATAAACTATGCCATTAGAGTTCTAACAGCAAATTGCAAAACAAATACCCTTTGAACAGTGTACTATGCAAATGTCCATTCCATTCTAAAATATGGTATAATATTTTGGGGACAAGCGCCATAAACAAAACAAACTTTTCGTTTACAGAAGAGAATAATACGAACAATTACCAACACTAATAAACTTTCTACGTGTAAACCATTATTTGAGAAGTTGAAAATTATTCCACTTCCATGCATGTACATTTTTGAAACTTTGAACTTAGTAAAAAAGGATCTACTAGACAAAGGACCACTCTGTAGATTTAATTCCACTCACTGTTCATGTTCACAACACTAGACAGGCCAGAAATATCCATCTACCACAGATAACATCCACTCTTGGCCTAAGAAGCACTTATAATGCAGGTATACAGCTATATAATGCGTTACCACTAAACCTTAAAAAAATCAATTCATGAACCCGTTCAAACCAAAACTCAAACAATTCTTACAACACAAAGTCTACTACAGTGTACAAGAATTCCTCAATGGCAATAACTAATGTATGACATTCAATCTGTTGCAGGTATCATTGGAACAAAGGTGCAGAAGGTGACCTATGGTGAAGGAAACTANAAACAAATGTATGTATGCAGCACACATAAACTCTTTTACTGCGTCTATACCAAACTTAGCAAAATACCAGACAGTGCTTTGAAAAATTAGTTTTTAGGGTTCTAATGACCTCGATGTTGACGAGTCGTAAAACCCCACAAAACAAAAAGTTGAATGAAATATAAATTAAAATCTTATGTAACAATTATAATCGTGTACTTGCATGATTGAAGAAATTATAATACAGAAGTAAGGTCTACTATAAACAATAAAACTTACATTTTGTGCCATTTCGCTGCAGGAACAAAGATTTCTTCAGAGTGTAAAAGTATCAACAGCCTCAGAAAGCAAAACTGATTGCACAATTTAATTGACGTCGTATAATAGCGTATTAACAAACTACCTCAGATGCGAAACTTTGCTAAATGATTCTGCTTATCATGATGAGATTTCTTATGCATTCTTTCTTCTATCTAATTGATCTCTATCTCACGGACTGCGTCATAGACTTTTTATCAGATGAGTGGTTTCTGTCCGTTGCCATTGGTAGAGCACTTTGGTTGCCATTGGTCACCTCAACGGGGGGGGAGAGAGGATGACATGTAGAAATAATGAACAAATCATATTAGATTCGAAACCATACTTTTCGGTGTTGTTAACATGGATAAGGACAACTCCGAATCTTTGTAAGTTCGCAATCAGTCCACATTGCAGATAATATACCTGTAGCATCCTTGGGTTAGGGGTGGGAAAGAAAGGCAGGTAAGAATAATAAAAATATGACCGATATAGGTGATGAATAAATCATTTTTGGGACCGGTGAAGTGAAGTGACACCCTCACTGTCACATAACTACACGAGCAGTACTTATAAGCAATAAATAAATATGTAACAGAGGGTAAGGAATAAAAAACCTATGTGTTGGGTGTGAGAAGGAGTGAAATGTAAAAATTATCGAAACTGACCGACGTTGGTGTTGAGATTGTAGTTTTCTTGGTCGCTGAAATTAAAAGTGACATTCTCAAAGTTTACAATCAGCCCAGGAAAGGGGATGTCATGAATAAATTATCGAATATGACAAAAACCAGTGACAAAACAATAATTTTCGGCGTCGCTGAGTTGACGGTTAAATCCCGATATCGTGTAAGTCTGAACTGAGCCCTCAACATACCCACTAACACACATTTAGGAAGGCGGAAATGGGTTTAAGGATAAAAATAATTGAAAACTTAATTTGGAAATATATAAAAAGATCATGGAGGACGATGTTTAGAAATCCCCCAAGGGGACTTACATCTAGTAAGTACGTGTTTGGCAACCACGGGGCCCCGAGCTGAGTCTGGCATTACTTTTACTTACTTTGTTGTGCAGGGCTCCTTCCTTTCTCTTTCCTGACCTTCCTTGGTCACCTTTTGTTCTTTTCGATCCCGACGCTATTAGGACTACGGTATCTTTCATTTTCCTCTTGATATATTGTAATTCAGGAGGGTTTTTAGTGTGTATGATTGAATCATTCGGCGATTCCCTCATGCGGGGAGAGTCATGTTGGCTCTCCCTAGTGCGTTACTGCATTTTCCTTACCTGTACAAGTTTTTAGGGCTCCACTGACCTTTGATGTCGACGAGCGGTAAAGCCCCACAAAAAATCCATCAAACTGAAATAATAACTGAATGAAATAAACGTCACAGAGTTACCTCTGAACTGAGTTATAAAATAAATTCTCAATAAAATTTTAATTGCACTTGAGCAGAAACAAATCCCTGTTGGACGATTCTTAGATCTCACAAAAGCTTTTGATATAATTAATCATGAAATTCTCCTCAGTAAACTAGAAAATTATGGAATTCGGGGAATAGTATACGACTGGCTANTCATCAGGACAAATTGTGGTGCATAATATTGATTACTACTCAAGGTGATAGCGCAATACGACGTGAAGCGTGTGTCTAATATTATAAAGAGAGATTCCCATACATGAAACTTTCAACCACTTAACTCTCTAAGAAAGAATATTAAATTTTTAGAATATTTAAAATAGTGAGGAATTTACCTGTTTCTCTGGTCGAGTGTTAGATTCTGTCTCTTCGTCTCAAATGTCGCTATGAGATTAAATTTGAAAACCTTTCATTATACTGATAATATAAACAGGTTATATTCTATATTCTTCTCTTCAATATATTTCGTTCACCGATTCAAAAGACGAAGCCACCAGTACATTCACCGATTGTGTCCGACTCAGGACCGCGAATGAACAAATGTTAATCGCTTGACGCGCATAGAGGCGCAACTGCCCTGCACCCAACCGGATATTTTCAGCACTATCTTCAGGGTGGCGCGCTCTTTTATAGGTATTCCGCAAACTAATATTTTTTTATTTAAATTTAGATTTATTTTTTCTAGCTTGATATTTTTTTCTCTATTAAGTTGTAAGGCTTTACTTACTTAATCCAGCCCTCTTGTACCGTATGATTTCGAGGATTAGCAGAGAGCTCGCCATCATTTCCTATTGATGGATAACTGTTCCTCCCACGAAATAGTTTTTCTGTGGAGTGATTCTCTCACAGATTCGTCCCATGTCTTTCGGGGTCTTCCCCTAGGTCTCTTTCCTATGCCTCGTAGACGTGCAACCATATCTGTTTTGGCACCCTGTCGCTGCTCATTCTATTCAGGTGTCCAAACCATCTTAGTTGGCCTTGTTCTAACTTACTTTCCAAAGGTGAAACTTTAAGAGTCTGCCTTATAGTATCGTTTCTAATTTTGTCACGTCTAGTCTTTCCTACTACATTCCTTAATAACATTATTTCTTTCTCATTTCAGCAATTTTTGCTTCGTTTTGTTGGTAATAATCCAAGATTCACTTCTATATAACACTGTTGGGATATATGTTGAATTATATACTGCCATTTTTGTCTTCTGACTTATTTCCTTCTTTCTTAGAATTTCTCTGTTTATGGCATAGTAGAGTTCACTTGTGTTGAGGAGTATGGTATTCAGCTCTCCTTCGATCCTTCATGGTTAATCACGGTTAATCGGTACCCCCAGATATTCGAAACTATAGACTTCTTCTACTTCCTTGCCCATGAAATTCACACTGCAATTTTTTCCCTTCCTATCATCATTGATTTGTTTTATCTAGGTTTATCACCAAATCACCCCTAAAACGAGGCGATTAGTCGGCGAAATTGTGGATCTGCTCAGTTTCTTTTGTAAGGATAGAGACCGGACGACTGAGCCTCGTTTCCTATTAATGAAAAAGTCAATAATGCGTGTCAAGTCGTGCTCAAATCAATAATTCATCTCATTACGGTCTTTAATTTGCGATTTGAGAGTAAAATAAATATTCAGAATTAAATTTGAAGACATTTAGAGATTTCTGAGTCTTATAAATATCGTACAAAACTTACGTAAATGTAATTCATTGTAGGCAGAATTTGGAGTATTTTGGTCTCTTAAGTGCATTTTTGGTCCTGCTATGTATTTTAATATAACGTATATTTCACTTCAGTTTACCAAAAGTGTTCTCCATGTACACTATTGAATAATATTCAAGCTTCTTGAAATCGTAAACAAATGTATGTATGCAGCACACATAAACTCTTTTACTGCGTCTATACCAAACTTAGCAAAATACCAGACAGTGCTTTGAAAAATTAGTTTTTAGGGTTCTAATGACCTCGATGTTGACGAGTCGTAAAACCCCACAAAACAAAAAGTTGAATGAAATATAAATTAAAATCTTATGTAACAATTATAATCGTGTACTTGCATGATTGAAGAAATTATAATACAGAAGTAAGGTCTACTATAAACAATAAAACTTACATTTTGTGCCATTTCGCTGCAGGAACAAAGATTTCTTCAGAGTGTAAAAGTATCAACAGCCTCAGAAAGCAAAACTGATTGCACAATTTAATTGACGTCGTATAATAGCGTATTAACAAACTACCTCAGATGCGAAACTTTGCTAAATGATTCTGCTTATCATGATGAGATTTCTTATGCATTCTTTCTTCTATCTAATTGATCTCTATCTCACGGACTGCGTCATAGACTTTTTATCAGATGAGTGGTTTCTGTCCGTTGCCATTGGTAGAGCACTTTGGTTGCCATTGGTCACCTCAACACGGGGGGAGAGAGGATGACATGTAGAAATAATGAACAAATCATATTAGATTCGAAACCATACTTTTCGGTGTTGTTAACATGGATAAGGACAACTCCGAATCTTTGTAAGTTCGCAATCAGTCCACATTGCAGATAATATACCTGTAGCATCCTTGGGTTAGGGGTGGGAATGAAAGGCAGGTAAGAATAATAAAAATATGACCGATATAGGTGATGAATAAATCATTTTTGGGACCGGTGAAGTGAAGTGACACCCTCACTGTCACATAACTACACGAGCAGTACTTATAAGCAATAAATAAATATGTAACAGAGGGTAAGGAATAAAAAACCTATGTGTTGGGTGTGAGAAGGAGTGAAATGTAAAAATTATCGAAACTGACCGACGTTGGTGTTGAGATTGTAGTTTTCTTGGTCGCTGAAATTAAAAGTGACATTCTCAAAGTTTACAATCAGCCCAGGAAAGGGGATGTCATGAATAAATTATCGAATATGACAAAAACCAGTGACAAAACAATAATTTTCGGCGTCGCTGAGTTGACGGTTAAATCCCGATATCGTGTAAGTCTGAACTGAGCCCTCAACATACCCACTAACACACATTTAGGAAGGCGGAAATGGGTTTAAGGATAAAAATAATTGAAAACTTAATTTGGAAATATATAAAAAGATCATGGAGGACGATGTTTAGAAATCCCCCAAGGGGACTTACATCTAGTAAGTACGTGTTTGGCAACCACGGGGCCCCGAGCTGAGTCTGGCATTACTTTTACTTACTTTGTTGTGCAGGGCTCCTTCCTTTCTCTTTCCTGACCTTCCTTGGTCACCTTTTGTTCTTTTCGATCCCGACGCTATTAGGACTACGGTATCTTTCATTTTCCTCTTGATATATTGTAATTCAGGAGGGTTTTTAGTGTGTATGATTGAATCATTCGGCGATTCCCTCATGCGGGGAGAGTCATGTTGGCTCTCCCTAGTGCGTTACTGCATTTTCCTTACCTGTACAAGTTTTTAGGGCTCCACTGACCTTTGATGTCGACGAGCGGTAAAGCCCCACAAAAAATCCATCAAACTGAAATAATAACTGAATGAAATAAACGTCACAGAGTTACCTCTGAACTGAGTTATAAAATAAATTCTCAATAAAATTTTAATTGCACTTGAGCAGAAACAAATCCCTGTTGGACGATTCTTAGATCTCACAAAAGCTTTTGATATAATTAATCATGAAATTCTCCTCAGTAAACTAGAAAATTATGGAATTCGGGGAATAGTATACGACTGGCTACAGTCATATTTATCTGAAAGACAGCAAATAGTACAAGTATCCAACCAGCATGAAAATCAAATAAAACATCACAGGTCTCAGCCCATGCATGTCACTCATAGAATTCCTCAGGGTTCCACCCTGGCACCCATACTATTTCTTTTATATATTAATGACGTCTCATCTATCATCAAAAACCACAAAATTGACTTTTTGCTGATGACACAAACATCTTATTCCGTGTCAAAACTGCTGAAAACTTACGTTACACTATAAAATCCACTATCGCTACCCTAATCCAATGGTTCCAACAAAATCAACTCATAATAAACACTGACAAAACTTGCATAGTTTCCTTCCAGAATCCTCATTCATCTAAACAGCACACACCTAACATCGACTTTAATGGTAAACTCCTCAACTTTAAACAAACAACACAGTTTCTGGGACTTACTATACAAGATAACATGAAATAGAACTGTCACCTAGAAACACTGAATATGAAACTCGGCACAATAAACTATGCGATCTGAGTTCTAACAGCAAATTGCACAACAGATACCCTTCGAACAGAATACTATGCAAATGTCCATTCCATTCTAAAATACAGTATAATATTTTGGGGACAAGCACCAGAAACAAAACAAACTTTTTGTTTACAGAAGAGAATAATACGAACAATTACCAACACTAATAAACTTTCTACGTGTAAACCATTATTTGAGAAGTTGAAAATAATTCCTCTTCCATGCATGTAAATTTTTGAAACTTTAAACTTTGTAAAAAAGGATCTACTAGACAAAGGACCTTTCTGTAGATTTAATTCCACTGTTCATGTTCACAACACTAGACAGGCCAAATATCCATCTACCACAGATAACATCCACTCTTGGCCAAAAAAGCACTTATAATGCAGGTATACAGCTATATAATGCGTTACCACTACACCTAAATAAAATCAACTGAACCCGTTCAAAACAAAACTCAAACAATTCTTACAACACAAAGTCTACTACAGTGTACAAGAATTCCTCAATGGCAATAACTAATGTATGACATTCAATCTGTTGCAGGTATCATTGGAACAAAGGTGCAGAAGGTGACCTATGGTGAAGGAAACTATCTAACAACATCAAATTACATTATTTTACCATAATTATAGACCTCGACATAATTATATAACCTCAACGTAACAACATTATATAAATAAAATAAAAGTAAAATAATAGAATTCCTACCATAGATATCTAATAACCCTAGCCTAAATAAATATTAATATTCTGTAATAGTGGAAAGTAATTGTATATTATGTTAATTTCTACTTAGCCTATGTTAAATGAATATGGTTAAATGTATCAAAATTATTAAAATGTTGTTACTCTTATATGAAAATATTATTGTTATTGTTGTTAGTACTATGACTCGCCATACATCATTGTTATGATCTACGTGGTTCAATATAATATTGTTGTTATTATTATTATTATTAGTATCGTGCTTTCAATCGATACGTCCTTACTGCCAACCACTGGTTTCTTTCGAGGGACGATGGCATTTAGTAGCATCCTATATCTTGAAAATATCTATGATCTTGAAAATATCAAGTTAATAACCAACATTATACGAAAAAATATGAAAGCTTAATTCTCATCTATATTCAGGATGAATTATTAAAAAACATATTCATGGAAATAAGGGGCAAAATACCTGTGCATAGTTTAGTGCATGAGTTACAAATTAGAGACTAGGAATGTTATATTTCTCAAATTTATTCTACGGTATTTCCACAATATCTCACGTAATATCTTACGCGATTTATTGACATATTCATAACGGAACCTTATAGTATTTATGCTTAACCAAGAAATATTAACCCCAAAATTATACTTGTTAGCAGTTACATCATAACACATCCTCACTGAATTTTACAAATTCCATTTGTAAAATGCCATTTGCACAATTGATTCCATTATATTGGCTAAATATATAATTGCAACACGATGAGAAAAAAATATTAATTCGCATCAATTATATTATATTCGTTCATAAGAGACTAATGTGTATAGCATGTCCAAACATTCCCATTATCAATGCTCATCAGGACAAATTGTGGTGCATAATATTGATTACTACTCAAGGTGATAGCGCAATACGACGTGAAGCGTGTGTCTAATATTATAAAGAGAGATTCCCATACATGAAACTTTCAACCACTTAACTCTCTAAGAAAGAATATTAAATTTTTAGAATA
>NNCF01125918.1:810496-839684 GCA_002313205.1 Laupala kohalensis | reverse complement strand
AAGCCCGCACACTGCACCTGAACGCGATTGTCACCTTCGAGTACCACATCGTACTCCTGAGCACAAGTTGTAACTGTGTATGGGGGCGGCAGGAGGAATAGATCAGGACGTGCGAGATGAGGAAGCAGTAGGTGAAAGAACGGGGAAAAGAGAAGAAATGGGTGTGGAGATAGGAAGAGGAAATGGTGATAAGCTAGGAGCAGAGGGAGGTGGAGGAGATGAGGTAGGAGCAGAAGGAGAAGATGAGGTAGGACAAGGAGGAGATGAGGTAGGAGGAGGAGGAGATGAGGTAGGTGCAGGAGGAGGTGTAGGAATGGGTAATGGGGCAGGTGGATGATGTGAGGTCAGATGTGAAGCTAGAAGAGAACCGAAGTGCTGTTTCCCAGACGGTCTCAGGTGTAAACCGTGCTGGGTAAAGTCCTTGGCAGTCAGGTGTGGTTGCAAATCAAAAAATGTGATTTTTGTGTCTGCCAGGTGATGTTTTAGGGAGATGTTTGCCAGGTTAATTTCGTGGTTTATTTGTGAAACGATGAAGCGTGGAGGCAGGATAGAGAGCACTNTGTGCAAGGAGGCCATTTTTAGTTTTTGTAGATGTTCAGACGCGTTGAAATGACCACCCAAGTTAATATCGTTCTGCCCACCTATGATAATTACTGTGTCCCGCTCTGTGAGTTTTTTAGTGTAAGTGTCCAGTTCTCGAATAAGTTCAGCCAAACGAGCGTTTACCTTCTGGAAAATTTTCAGTATTATTTCCTCTGCTTTTCTCCACATATATTTAATCATTTTCTGTGCTATCTTGTCTTGTCCTGCTGCCTTTCCCAATTTCATCTTCTTTATAGCCTTCTGTAGTTATTCCATTGTAATTGTTTTTTCCTCCTTTCCTTGTATGTCATCTTGTTGTTCCTGATCTCCATCACTTTCAATTTCTTCTTGTTCATTAGTTTCCAGTTGTCCCTGGAAATATTCCTTCCATCTATCCATTATTTTCTTTGGTTCAGTCAGTAAATTCTGTTCTTTATCGTAGATAAATTTCAAAGGGCTGTCTTTCTGTTTCCTCATACTCTTCAAAACTTTATAGAAAAACTTCTGGATTTCTCTGTGGTTTTCTTCCATCTTTTCCCTAAACGTTTCCCACATTTCTTTCTTGGCTGCCTAAACAGCTTTCTTTACTAGATTTCTTTGTTTCCTATATTTCTAGAAATCTTCTTATGTCCCTAAATCAAGGCATTTCTTCCATGTATTTTTCTTTTCTTCCACTAACATTCTTATTTCAGGAGTCCACCAATGTTTTGCTTTTGTGTCCTTGTTGGTTTAAATGTGCCACTGACCTCTGATGGTGCCGATAATATGGTGTTCTTCCATTTCGTCCATATCAGTTCTCTGTCTCGTTCCTGAGCTAATACCCCTTACTGCTCATCTATCCTCTCTTTCATCTTCTCCATGAACTTAATCTCATTTTCCTTCTCTTAATTTATACACCTTAATCTTTTCCTCTCCCCCCATTCCAACCCGCTCCTTTCTTGATATACGTGACCTATCTTTCTTGGTCATGACTTTCTCTGTAATCACAAGTATATGATCACTGTTTAATTTAGGACCCCTTTTCACTCTTGTGTCTCTTGTATACTTCATTTCTTTCTTACCAATTATGTAGTCTAATTTCTGCTTGGTTCTTCTGTTTTGAATTCGTGTTTATCTATATGGATGACCCCGCAGGGGACTTACATCTAGTAAGTACGTGTTTGGCAAACACGGGGCCCCGAGCTGAGTCTGGCATTCTTCCCACTTAGTTGTGCAAAACTCCTTCCTTTCTATTTCCTGACCTTCCTTGGTCACCTCTTGTTCTTTTCGATCCCGACGCTAGTAGGTTGCGAGGGTTAGGGTATCTTTCATTTTCCTCGTTGTAATGTTTTGGTACATATATTTTGAAATATTGTAATTCAGGAGGGGTTTAGTGGGTATGGTTGAGTCATTCGGCGAGTCCCATACGCGGGGAGAGACATATTGACCCTTGTTAGTGCGTAACTCATTTTCCTTACCTGTACAGAATTTTAAGGCTCTAATTTCCTCGATGTCGACGAGTCGTAAAGCCCCCCCCCCCAAAAAAAAAGAAACAAAGCTCAATCTTAAGCGTCAATCTCTTTGCCATAGCCATAAATAGCATTGCGTCAGTGGTTCGAGAACCGGTACATGCGTCTCTCTTCGTTGACGACTGAGCCATCTATTGTTCGTCTAGCAGCATCTCTGTCATCGGGAGGCAACTGTAATTGATTTTAAACCGTTTACACGAATAGAGCATGTCTACCGGTTTTAGTTTTTCTGTATCCAAGTCATGCTATATACATTTCTGTAGGATATACCATCTCCACAATGATCCAGATCTTTTTCTTGGGGCGAACTTCTTCCTTTCGTTGACTCCGCAAAATTCCTGAGTCTCACATTAGAGCGCTCACTAACAGCGCAATCACATCTGAAAACTACAATCCCGTTGTAATTCTTCCCTCGACCTTTTTCGCTGGAAGCGCATCATCATGGGGCGCAGACCGCACTTGCCTTCTTCGTCTGTATAGAAGTCTCGTTTGGTCTGTATGAGATTATGTCAGTATTGTATAGAAGACATTATACAAAGTCTTGTCATTTAATGAATGAAAATTTTATTTATACGATGTTCAGTTAAATGGGAAATTTAAATTTTGTGCTCAAGGACTTACAAGTATAAATTCTACCGTCGCGTCGTTCCTTCCGAGAAACATGGCTGGATATGTACTAGAAACTCTTGTACAGCAAAGTTTTTTACCATTGCTGATATAAACAATTTTTATTGTTCAAAAGTCACCCACAACCATGAATCTGAATGCCAGGGAGACATAACACTTAGGCACGTGCCAAATGCTATCAAGAGGAAAGCAAGAGGAAATTGAAGACAGGCAATAAGTTGTCCTATTGTCCCAAATGGACAGGTAAAGGAGTTTCTAATATCGTACCTTGCTCGAGGGGTAAAATTTAAGAACTAAAGATAGGTAAAAGTTTCTCAAATGGTGGCAGCTGAAGAACTGCTCCTGGTCGTCACATTTGAGGTCCAACTGCGTCCGAAAGTCTTCGATCAGCTTCCCTTGTTCCTCGAGCCTCGCCTCGTAGTTCTTCACTGACGCAGATATCTTCACATCCATCGCCTCCGAAACCGCATCCTCAATCCTCTGCATAAACGCTTCGGAGTTAAGAACCGTCTCAGTCTGCGAACTAATGTCACAAATCTTAGAATTTTTCACAGTCACGTTAAAAAGAAAACAAGGGAAAAAATAAAGTAATAACAACAAATTGAATACCAAAACAAGAGGAGGTAGAACTACAAACAAGTAGATTAAGATTTTAATTAATTGAATGTACAAGTTAAATAAAGAATAACAAACAAATACTTATATGGTGGTTAGAAGTAAAGTTCTTCTCTGCGCCCACACAAACCGCAACGAAGAGCATCATTCGACTGAATGTAATAATATTAACTCATTTTACTCTTTTAATTAAACTTATACATGGTAGTAGTTAGCCTAAAGATACATGTCTTATATATAAAAATTCAGCCTGCGTATGTTTGAGTTCGTAAAACTTGTTGATTGACTTGAATTTTTAACACAATGTTGCTTTAAATACGCGCGTGTTTTTATATAACTATTATATAGATGTCACACCTTTGACAGGTAAATTCTTGCTTTTTTTGACAACATATAAGCGAAATATCACTCACGGACTAATCGCGAAATATAAGAAAATAAAAATCCTACAAACTTGAAATTTGGCAAATAGGTTCCTTTTAGGCAGTAGGAATCCGCTAAAAGAGCATTTTACGAAAACTCACTCCTAACGGGGTGAAAAGAGGCGGAGTTCTTAAACTCGACACTACCTCATGGTCACAAAGTCGGGTAAGGGATTAAAAGTTTTGGGTACCATCAAACTCGACACTTTTTACCTGTCCTAATGGCTTGCCGCCACCCTCATGCTAACCGACCGACCTGGCGCTAATGAATTTCCTGAGTCACTTACTGGAGAGTTATTTGAAGTGCTTTTAATTGAGCATTTTTATTTTTATTCCTATTATCTTATAATTTTTTAATTCCACGCTAAATTACAATAAAAATGAACCCAAACACGACGTACTTATGTCATAACTGACTTTTAAGCTTCTGTTTTTACATATTTATGTAGTATATAGAAAGTATTGTAATCGTAAAAAACAATCCGTCGCGAAATTTTAACAGAAATATCCGTTTCGAGGGTCCTGATTCCGAAAAACTGGTGCTTAGAATTCCACTTGTAATTTTCTTGATGTTTCATGAAACATATATGATTGAAAGGAAAATAAAATATTTTGTTTAGCAAACTAGAGTAAATGCATCAGTTCTCCACAGTGCACCAGTGCTCGGCACGCCTGGTTTTAGAACCAAAATAATTAGGTTTTGGAGTACTTTTGGTCTCCGGTTTCATTTTTGACACAATATGTAATTCCTTCTAAATCATGAAAAGTGAATTGATTTGTTCATGCGAAGTGATTTTGACGCGCTGAATCCCAATTGAGAATTGCCCCAAGTTTTTTGAAAATACGTACCTTTACTCAAAGTCACGATACTGTTGTACAAAATTATTCAATATGGCTGCCTTAAACAAATTGCCAACCTCTACGAAACAAATCCTTGATCTCACTCGCGTGCGGGCAGCAGTCCCCAATGTCATTCTCATCAGCTGATAATGTGAGGTTAAGGCCGTGTCCTGCGCGAGCGACAACTTCAAGCGACAAGATTCAAACACTGTCCTACGAGAGCGACAGCGACACAGTAGCGCTACAAGCGCGACATTCGTCGACGCTTGAACTTCAAACACGCTGCGCGAACATTGTATGAAAGGTTCGTATATACATGCAACGAGCAATATACAAAGATTTGGAGCCAGTGAATGCCCTTCAGTGATGTTGAGTTGATGAGTGATGTTGAGTTGACGAGTTTCGTTCAGGTTGAAGTTGAAGGGCCGGTTCCACGTTGTACGAATGGATTACGGTCGAAAGCATCAGATGAGTTTCAGGTGAACGCGCGAGAATACTTGACTCTAACATCAGTTTTTTTATTTATCACTTGTGAATTGGTTGTTATATAGTTGACAGCTACGATTGGAGAAGGAAAAAAGAGGTAGAAAGCTTTTCAAATTTATACCCTATGTTCGTTATGCTGTTACGTTTCCACTTAGACAGTGGAAAACTTTCATTTATTTCGCTGCCCCAACTATAGCTTCGACTGCAGTCAGAAACATTTTGGGCAGCGGAAAGGCGATTAGCCATTTCCGCTGGCCGCCTCCGCCCTCCGAAGTCTTCCTTGAAGCGTGGGATTCGGGTGATCAGCATCAAGCCCTAGTGGCGTGAGCTTAACTAACCAATAAACAACCAGGAAAGTGTCGTCATGTCATGACGACATAATAAACTTGATGGGATTGGTACAAACTCCAGGGGACAAATTCAAACAACAAAGATCTCTGGCAACGAGTAAGGGGCTGGTCGAGAGAGCAGGCAGTGTACGTGGAGACGTGGCCGCCCATGCTCCGTAATATTCATTTATTTTAGAACGAGTGTTGGCCTGCCTAGACACTCCGCAAGACGTGCCTTCAGCACGGATTGTGTAAGAAATTACTTTATCTCCGAGTCCATCAGACGCCACATATATTATGGAAATTCTGCTTGTTTGAGAATGAGAGACGAGAGTTTCTAGATGAATACATGAAAATAGACACGATAGATACAAGAAATTTACAAATGTTTAACATCGGTTAGTGGGCAGCCTAGTTGTGAAGAGTAAAACGTGCGGTGTCTCGTCGAGGAGAATTCGAAGACGTTGTCGGCGTGGTCGCCAGATGACAAGTAAAAAGCAAATGAAATGAGAATGCTGTCGGCCCGAGCGAGTTAGGGAGAATGAGACACTTCAGCTCGTCCGAGGTATGTTCGTAGTGGCGAGGGCCCACTTGACAGATCGTGACGTCACAGATCGACCGCGTGTCGATCTGCGGGTATCGATCGCCTATCTTGTTCAATTTCTTTGTTACATGATGCTAAGTTCTTTTAATTTGTTCTGGCGGGGAAACGTAGAATACAGTTTGTGTGGTAATTTATAAGACTTGTTTATTAATTAGTACAATGTTCAACCTCTTCTTCCCCCATTTTATGTTTTTAACTCAAAGGCGTAAATTTTGAATGAACCTATGAGGTTTGAAGAAATAGTCACTCAATTGGCACAAAGAGCGTCGAGTCCGTAGATTGTTCATTGGCCCTATGTAGCTACAATGTAACCAAATCGCAACACCCCTGTATCTACAAAAGCAAATTATCGTCGTGAAGTATTATCATGAATATTCCATACATTTTCATAAACAAATAACCGTAGATAAGGATGAGTAAAACCTAAATCAGTGATGGCAGTTGCAAGGAACCGACGAAGAAGGCATAGAAAAATGTTACGGCTATATTTGTAAATAATAAATAAATAAATAAATACTGAAATTCACCCATGCGTACCAATATTATGAGGCTTATCAATTTGAAACTTTATTTGAAAAATATTTCCGTCCTTTCGATTGTTTTATTATTGTTACGCTTAGTATCTTCCATGTATTTATAATTCTCACTCGTGTTGCTGCATACAATCAGTAAAAGATGAAATTTTGAGCTCAGAAAAATAAACAGTTTGAAAAGTAATTAAAATTAAATTCATCTGCCTTGAATGGTTAAAATAATCTAAAATGTTTCTACTGAGCAAGTATGATTATTAAAAATGACGTACACACATTAATCAGTTCTCGTCAGTAAGGAATTCAGACGCGTTCAAAATTACTCATTTTTGGATTAATTGAGAGCGAAAAACGAAAAAAAAACTCCTTCATTAGGAAATAAAATATTGATGTAACACATTAAAGTATCATGGAGGAGTGCAATTTTGAGAGTAACGATTCTAAGCATCGCTCAATGAGCAGGGAAGCTGAGAAGGAAAGAGGTTTGGGATGTGTTTTTCGTTTTGTTGGGGGAGGGGGTATAAACTTATCCAGAACCCCGATGAATGCATATATTATTGGCAGCTACACGGCAGTCCTTGACGTAGACTGCGTTGTAAATGCCCAAATAGGACCCCGAACATTCACCATTGACGCAGCCTTGTGGACAGAGTGGAATACAGCGAGCACCTCTCAGATCCTTACGATGTCCTGCTCGACACGTACACACATGAAATCACGTATATAGGAAATCTCTCAAAGTTTTCAAATGGGTTAATTTTTTGTTTCCTAGGCAAATGGGGCTACTTTTACCGGTCATTAAATTAATTTTTATCTCCTACCGGGAGAGAAATAAAACCCAAGATATTATCCCCAGTAGACTAAACCATTTCGCGGTCTTCTTGTATACTCACAGATGGAATAAGAAAATGCGTGAATCACGAGATTTGGAGGCTTGAAAATCATTGACGGAGACAGTAAATTCAAGAGTGTGGAAGTCAATCGATGCACGGTTCCTTCCCTGATATGGGAGTTACACTCCACTCCGGGGTTTTATTCAAGCATCGGAAGATTCAATTTACAATGTGAATCTTCGCGTTTCGCAGGTGCTGTAAGAGCTAGTTCAGACATTGCGGAATCCGCGCGAATCTAAACCGTGCGGAGCGACCACGCGGTCCTATATAATATGGTATCGTACTAGAACGTTCACATAACACCGCGCGGACCAAGTATCCGCGCGGTAGCCGCCACTCGACCGCCGGAATATGAATTCGCGCGGATGCCGCGCGGTTGTGTTACTATGACGCGCCTTCGGTGCGTTCAGTTGCTCCGTGTCATCCGCGCGTATCGCACGTGTCACAATGGATCGCTTCGACACCGAACTTTTCATAGATGAAGTGGAAAAACGACCAGCTCTGTGGGACATCCAGTGCGCAGAATATTCGAATAAAATTGTTAAGAACGGAGCTTGGCAGGAGCTAGTGGAAATTTTCGGTGATAACGAGGATTCATTAGAAAAAAAAGCTCTTTTCGGTAAGCAGTTTGTTTTATTTTACATGTTAAGTTAGGTTTTATATTTTTGTGTCTTGCCATTCTACACGACCTTCGTTTACAAAGTACTTAGCATATCTATCTCTAATGTTTAAAGATGACGGTGTACCTCTTCCTGCATGTAATCTACTAAGATTACTCATTGGCGCAGTGTATAAAGTATCTTCAAACTGCATACTATCTCTTTTTCTAACAAAATTATGTAGCACGCAACATGTCTTTATTATGTCTTCGGCAAAATCTATGTTAACGTTTATAGGCCTATGAAAAATACGCCACTTGTTCGCTAAAATCCCAAAAGTGCACTCAATATTACGTCGGGCTCTAGATAACCTATAGTTAAAAATTCTTTTTTCGTATGTTAACGATTTACCTCCATAGGGTCGCATTAAATTTTCCGTTAAGCCAAACGCTTCATCACCAACGATGACATATGGTAGTGGTGTAGGGTCTATGTTGGATATTGGTGTGGGATTTGGTATTTGTAATGATTTTTGAATTAATCTTTTATAAAATACAGAATTTTTAAATATTGCAGAATCACTACTTTTTCCATATGATCCAATGTCAATGAAAATAAAGCAATAGTTAGCATCACAAAGTGCCAGCAATACTACAGAAAAAAAGTTTTTGTAATTATAATACAAAGATCCAGAATCTTTTGGCATTGTAATCCGTATATGCTTGCCATCTATGGCGCCTATGCAATTCGGGAAATTTGCAGATCTTTCAAAGTCTATAGCTATTTTCTTCCACGTGTCTTCATTCGGTTCGGGCATGACCTTTTTTGCGTTTGTTTTCCACAAAGCTCGACATACTTGACGGACAATTCCTGTAATTGTAGATTTGCCAAGACGAAAGTTGTAATGAAGTTCTCCAAAGGAACAACCAGTACCCAGATATCTGAAACAATAAAATAATTATAATTAAATATAGTATTGTTTACCGGACGCAGAGATTTTTTGGCGCTCTCCTTCATAAGACTGTAAAAAAAATCTTAACTATAGTGATTTATTTTTCAGGTGTAACATTGCAAAAAAAGTGGAAGAACATCCGTGATGCTTACAATAAGGAATTCAAGAAAGGCAAATCAATTCCTTCTGGTTCAGGTGCATGCAAAGGTTCAAAGTACATGTATTTTGAACGGCTTTCTTTTCTTCAGAAGTCGATAGAAAACAAAGAAACAACTACAAACATAGAAGAAGCGAAAAATGAGGAAAGTGTAGACTTCATTAAAGACCAAAACAATTTTGTGAATGTACGTGATATACGCTCCCCGCCCAATAAAAGAAAGAAGAAAACGTTATCAGAAAATCGATTGGCTGACATCTTAGAAGAGAGCATTCAGTCACGGGATAAAATACAGAGAGAATTAAGTGAAAATATTACTAATCAAGATGAAGATAAGCTTTTTTGTTTATCGCTGTACAAGGAATTAAAAAAAGTTCCAGAAAACAAGCGTTTAGCTACAAAAATTGAATTGCTCAAGGTTATAGAGCAGGGGCAAACATTACCATCGCCCATTCGTATCATAAGCCAACAAAGCACGCCTAATGCAGGATTCTGGCAGAACCAACAGTACTCAAATCAACAAGGATATTTTACTGGATATTCTAACATCGCAGAGTCTCCATCGCCTTCATCACGCACTAGCACTGATGACGGCTCACAGTCTTCTATCGTACAAAATATATATAATGATATTGTTTGAAAATAAATACCTTACCTTAAAGTAATCACGAGTTTTTCTTCTGGTGACACGCTCGACCTCATATGGGTATCAAAAGATGCAATTTGTTCACTGATTGTTTCAAGTAATTCATCAAACGAATTTATAGACATTCTTAAATAGTTAAAAAACTTGGGCTCATAATTCCTCAACTTTGGGTATAAAGTCGTAAACTGACCATGGGTGAGACGATCACGCAAAATTGGATGAACCCAATACTTTCGTTTTCTTTTTTTTTTTAGGAGCAAGTACACACATATTGCTTCTTCGACTTCCATTACTTTATTATTGAACTGAAGCCACTGTCACACTCCCTCTCCTCACACTAACCGCGCGTGTCTGAACACTTTCAATCCTCGCGGATTGGAACCACGCGGTTTGCATCTGCGCGGATTCCGCCGTGTCTGAACAAGCCCTTAGACATGCAACATTTGTTTCGTGGAAGAAAGGAAAGCGATAGTATAAATAATCATAGAGTTCTAAGAGAATGTTGACCTCGATTGTTTAAAGATTGGACCGAACGAGTGATAACGTTTTTAATTTTCTTTCTCCAGAACCTATGAACTCCGCGTACAATTTACTGGTACCTTGTGGTTCCCTATCAATTATTGGAGGTGTGTTCGAATGAGATTTATAGAGCGAAATATCTTAATTTCGGTACCGTTTTGGACATCTATTCTTGTCATCAACTTTGCAATAACAAATTCGTTACATACGCGAGAAATCTTGCTTAAGTAAAGTATCGAGGGAGGAGAGATATTCCTTTCTTTAAATTTCCTAAAACTTTAAACTTAAAAAAAAATCTTTTAAACTTCTATATATTTATTTCCTTTGTCTTTCTGTAACTTCTCGAAACGGGATGGCTTTAGAATTGGATCTTAAAATTTGTATCACTTCTCGACATTCTTTCATCTTCTAGATCACATTCTTGAGTGGGATATTAAATTGTTACACTTATTCTATTTTGTTAAATGAGTTTGGTACACGCCGTAACGAAGAAGACACTATAGAATTTATCATGAAAATGTAAAAAATATATATTTTTGTTTCATTTTTCTTGTTATAATTAACTGTATAATCGTATATAGGAAAGTACATGCAAAACGAGTAATTAAATGATTTTATACGTCAGCTACTAACAATGTTGCAAGTACAAAACGATCTCAGTTGCAGTCAACTTTATTCTTCTTCACTTATTACATGAACACACCAGCGACAAGTGTCAGATATTTAAAACAGTTTAAAAAAAACTTTAACACTACGCACAATATTAAAACATGGAAAATCATAACGTTCCGTCTCATGTGTGAGATTTCATAAGGAGACTAAAACATTCTCATGCTAGAAATTGTACATATTTATGATACAAAAATTCGAGATTAATAAAACAAAGTTATTAATGACATTTCCGTCCAAAAAAAATGCCACTATCCGGAGGAAAACCAGAGAAAACCCCGCGCCAGGATGGGGAAAACCCGCGCCAGGATGGGGGGGGGGTTATTGTGGTTGAAAGAGTGGGTGTGGGTGTGAATCACAGGTGATACGCGCACAGAACCGCCTTCGCAGTAATGAATAGCGGTTTAATAGTTGAGTGTTAGCAGATCCCTGCACGGCGCCACTTTGCCACGCTGCAACAGTCCATCCAAGGAGGGCGCACTGAGCAGCTGGCCTATGCCATGATAAGTAGAGATAAATAAAAATCTTCCTCATAAATTCTATTAATTTGAGAGTATTCCCACACTATTTTGTCACTATTATTTATTATGAACATTGGTGATACATTTTGGAATGCCACCAGCCCGCGAATGCGATAAAGGGGACGTATAAAGTGTACCGAACGCGATTATACACTGTAAGCGTGGGCGCCCGCGAAGAGGAGTATATTTGTATAAACGATTGGGGAACACACAGTGTGCCCTATGTGTGTTAGGAGGGGGGGGGGTCGAGGGGGCCAGTGGAATTCCCCCCGGCCATTTCCCCCTGGAAATTGGAACTCTTGGATCAAAGATCAATCCATCCTGCCCCGGTTTTTTCTCCGCTTTTCCTTCGGGACTTTATTTATATAACGTGCATCGTGCAGTGCTCGTCTTGCATTTGAACCCGTGTGTGAGGATTACTTGCTCTCGTCTGCTCTGGTTGTGTGCTCCAAATGATGTCCGCCGCTTAACAGTGACTCACACTTGGACGGTTGAGTACCAATGTCGGCGACTTTCAATTAGGTGCGTCTGTAGACCCAGTATAGAGTTGTCCTGATGAGGGATGTGCGTGAACGTGTTGTTTCTTTATTTGATGAGTCTAGGTGGGGAATGATGGTGGAGAGAGTTTGATGATGTCTGAAGAGAAACGAAAGGAGTACGTGGGTGTTGGGCGAAGATGACGGAAGACAGTGGAGGATCTTAGGGGGGGGGGGCATTGGGTGTTATAGCCTCCCCCCTCCCCTTGGACCTGAACTCTTACCAGATAAAATTGAAGTTGATAAACGGCATACTTTGTAAAAGTATTACCATATTAATAATTGTTATTAGTTATTGTTATTAATAATACCAGATTGTTAATTAATTATTTGATGCATTTAATTTAAGGTAATGTTTATTAAATTTGTTGTCAAACAAAACCACAATTTTTGAACAAAAATGGTCCCCAGTTAGCCCCTTCCCCCTTGATTAGGGTCTGAACACAGCACTCATGGAAGTAATAGAATAGGTTACATGAAGCATTTTCAAATGCTGATTTAAAATCGGAGGTCGCTAAATGGTAAAAAACTCACTGACTTTGTGGGATAGACGTTACCTTGTCGTAGTTTAAGGTTTTATTTTAGTATTAAGATTAATCACTTTGAACGAACGAGTTTTTATTTTACACGACAGCAAAGCCTACGGGTTACAAACGCCATATTGGTGAGACAGGTTACACAGTCTTTCTCGAGAGTGCGCTAGTGCGCCGTCACTCTGAAAATAATTACCCGCCAACACTCCCCCTTCATTATTTTCTTATTGAATTCTGGAACCCTAAACCAAATTTTAGTCTTAAAAACATCACAGCATGAAATTTTTGACACAAGTCCCAATTTTTTTAAAACAACTCATATCGTGTATTCATCAAAACGTATCAAAATAGTTTTTTTTAGTATCAAGATAATAAAAATCATATCAAACATTCTTAAACTATTACAATTCAACATTTTCAAAATATCATTTCAATTTTTTAAGAACATTAACAAACATTAAAATTTTCTGAGCACAAACAATACAAGTTTTTTGGTCATCAATTTTTTTTTAATTTCTGGAATTTAGGAACATTTAACGATTTTGTAAACACATCAGCGATTTGGTCTGACGTTGGACAATATTCAAGAGAGAAGAGTCCATCATATTTTTCTTTGATAAAATGGTAACGTACGTCTATGTGTTTACTACGCCTATTTACCACTCCATTTTTTATTAGGTCCATAGCACTTTGGTTGTCAATCATTATTTTCGCGGGAATAGTTTTTCCAGTTCCTTCCGAATGTCTCCATTTTTGGTACGTCGTGGCGGTTTAACGGAGGCGTATGATTCGGATGTAGACTTGTGAGAAGCAGGTTGAGGGTCAGCTGAGAACGAAATACACTTACGGTGCTCGTGCAGACTGCGTCAGCCTTTTCAAGGTTGGATATCGCCAGGGTCATTCTCGCGGACAAGGTCCCTCTTTATTCCGGCGGATGTATTACCTGAGAGTACATTCGGAAAATTACTGGACCCGCCACTGACAGTAACACTATACTTTCGATATAATTTTATTATTTTTGTGGGACAAGCGACAGTGATAGACGCGAAACATTTATTATAATTAAAGATGCAAAAAAATTATTCACATTTTTCAGATACAGGAACATTTAATTTTTCAAGGACAAGAACAGAATTGCTGCTAGAAGGTGGCGTTGCAGCTGCGGCTTTTGAAACGTTGACTACACAAGTGCTGTATACGACTGGAACTGAATTGAACCCAAAATTTGAATGCATCATTAATTCTTGAGGCATTGGTTTTGGCCGAGTGGGCCAAAATTCATTTAGACATAACACGTTCAAAATTACCCAATATTTTTTTTGCGTAAAATTACAAACATATTGACATTCTATTAGTTTTATAACTCGCAGCTAACTTTTTATCTTATCTAGGAACTTATGCAAAAAAAATTTGAATCCGCCTCTGCCTTAGGGCCCTTGATCGGAATTGATGGGATGGTCCCTTGCTTGCTTCCGGAGAGTAAATTAGTTTATTGTCCTCCACGTGGTCATACGCAGTTTGTACTGTTTTTGACAATAAATTTATTATTATTATCATGAAAAAAAATTAAATTACCCAATCATTAAATTTTAATTAATTCAATCACAAACAAGAAACAAAACAAACAGTTGGGACTCATTAACGAAAAATATTTATCAAATAAATTCTTGGCGTCTCTTCCCCCACTTAGCAAATATACGAATAATGGCTTACTGTTACATCAAAGTAAGTCGAGCATAGGCGAATATTCGCGAGTGACCTGTTCGTGGTTCTGTCCACGTATTCGTGCTTTTACGAATATCAAGGATAGCGAGTATACGAGTATACGCTTTCAAGTTATTTCGAATAAGAAATTGGTTTTAAAAAACTAATTATTCGTAATTTTTCTCCTTATCGTTCAAAGTAATAAGTGTTTTTAGAAGTGATAAAATAAAGAAATTTGAAGTAACAAAGTAGTGATGGAGTAACTTCATTTATTATCTCCAACGTGGTCATACGCAGTTTGCAACTGCTTTTTGACTATAAAGTTTATTTGATGAGAGATTTAAACCATAAACATTTTTATTCACTTTATTTTACTTTTTTAATAAGCGTCTTTACATTGTTTTATGGAGGTTTATTATAAATAATAAAAATATAACATCTAAATGTAATGAATGATATTTCAACATATAAATAAATAGAGAGGACTGTTGTGGAGACACAAAATAAGATATTTATACAATATTGATTCTTTGAGAGTGGATAAAAACTACAATGATTAAAATTCGAGAAAACCAATTACTACTGCTATATGGAATAAAAACTAGCTTATTAATTATTTAATTTCATTGATTTAATTAAGATTAGATAATACCCATTTACTTAACAACATTTCACAAGAAACAACTACATTCGCAGCAGAACGTGATTACTTCAGATTCACTTTTCATAACCTCTAATCACCAACACGAATATTCGTTGTTCCCAGAGTGAGCACATACTCGGTATATTGCTTATGTGTGGATCAGTGTGCTCGCCAATAGGCGAATACTCGGGAAATAACCCGAGCAAGTCGATGTTGCTTAGGATTCGCTGTTCGGTTGCTCGGTGTTCGCCGAATAACGAATGTGTGGAGCCGCCTTAACGGAGAAGGGAAGGGAGACACGGCACAATCATGTGACCAACTATAGCTGATTGACACTACTGTGAGGAACTACGCGTATTTTCTGGAAATATGAGAAATTCCGCCCTTGACGGTTTTCTCTTAAATTAAGGTCTCGAGCATGGCATAAGCCAAATAGGTCCTGACCCGAGACGCCGAGTTCGAAGAGGCGATGGTCTTCCTACTCTGACCTATTTTTTTTATCATCCTCGTGGCCTGAAAGTATTTTGAAATGTACACACAAACATAGATATTCCAGGGGATTTTTTCATTTGTAAATAACCTAGCGACATGAATCTTTTTGGTCAGCAAGAGGTTCATTGTAGTAATGAATTTTCAATATTACATTTCTTCTTCGGCTCACATTTATCGGAATTTTATATCTTGAAATCGAAAACAATACATTGTTGTATTTATAACATAGTTTTACCATTTCCTATATCAGTATTTTTACTCCGGTATTTTTCCACGGCTGTATTTTTATGATCTGGAAAGGTAAAAACAGTAAGAAATGCGTTGACTGCTTTTGTGGTAGAATGCGCTGGAGCAACAATCGACCCAACCTCCACAAAATAGCACAAAACCTATTGACAAAAAGTAATTCACTTTCTTGCCAACAATACTAGTTGGAGATACGGTTGCGCACCAAATGTCAGAATTTGTTAAATAGTAGAAAAAATAAAAAAAATAAGGAAATGCAATACAATGAAGCAAGTAAATGAATAAATCAACTAATGTGTACAAATTCTCATAATTTTAGAGAATCATAATAATTAAAATTTATAATAATTAATTATTTTTGGAAAAAGCATGAAGTATGTGTATTTGATTCTTCTTTTCTCACAAAGAGTGGTATTTCAATAGTTGAAAAATCAAAAGATAAAAAACCTTTTAATCTCTGTTCAGTTTAAAATAATAGCAAGGTATTGTTTACGTTAAATCCGCAGGTAAAGTTTCATTTTTTTTACTATAAACCTATTTCAGTCTCGTTTGAAATATTTCCCGACACTTCGTGTGATCGTCACGCAAACACAAAAGAATACGATTATAAAAGACTAATTTAAAACGACAAATATGATGTAAATATACCTCAGAAATTGTCCATTAAGTACCAGTATTTTTATCAGTTCCCGTAAAAATGCAAGAGGAATATTTTTCTTACTATACCTGTTGATAAGTTAAATTGAACGTTGAAGGAATCATAGTTATACTTGTTGGAAGTGTATGTACTCTTTTCTACGAGTGAAACATTTGTTAACAGACATTGTATGATACAAGATTGATATTCTTTGATAAGAATAAAAATGCTGATGTGTACTATAACGTTGCGCGACAACAATATCAAGAATGCGAATCGCATTGTGTGCAGTGGTGATCACTTTGACTTCGTATTGCGGGTTAAATACTGAATTTGTTTCAAATGTTTGTTTATGTGCTAGTGCAGGGTATCGTAAAAACAAAACTTAATAATGGAAATGGAGTGAATTGTCAAAGATATAGTCGCATTAAAGCTGACTAATTTGAACATATTTTTTCATTGTGTAGACGCTTATTAGTTTTGGAATTATGGATGAAGCAACAAAATCGTCTTCGGAAAATACTATATCTCACGAAAGTGATACTTCGTCGTCCGTAGACAAGGAGAATCACATAAATGAAAATCCTGACGAGACAATGCTAAGTCCCAAGTCGATGGAATGCTGTCAAGATTTGAAGGTTGAGTGCGACTTACATGTTAGTGACAGTGAAAAGTTTGTATCTTCGATATTTACTGTAGAAGACAATTTAGATTTAACAGTTTTTGTTGGTAATCTTAATGCCAGTGTGACATGTGAAATGCTGAATAATTTTCTTCTGAGAGAAGGTCTGCAGACTAATGACATAAATAAAGTGGGTGTTATATGGAAAATTTTGAAAAATTCGGAAGAACTTGGAATCACTTTTGTAGAATTGGCAAGATATACAGCTTTTGAAGTGGCTTTAACATTGAATGGTAGAGAACTGAGTGGAAACAATGTTATTATTGTTCCTGCATTAAGCACTCACAGGGGTCTCATACTCTTGTACAGTTCCTCGGGCTTCAAGATGAATGACACAGAGATTGGCCAAAATTTATGTATTAAAAATGAAATGGACCATACTGAAGAAATAAATGTTAAGGAGTCTATAACATCAGGATTTGACGATAATTTGCATTTAAATAAAAATTGTTTCCATCAGAGTCAAGATAATGAAGCTGAAACTCATACTGTAGAAGATAAAAAAGATGATTCTACTACCATCAGCCATTCTAAAATTGCTCTGCCAGATGATATTGATTTGACAGATGAAAGTAATTGTGTGAGGCAGAATGTGATTAATATTGATATTGGGGATTCTAGTATTGAAGAAATATACTTTGCACCTGGCCCTGTTGAGAATGAGCAAAATGTTAACAAGGATTCAAAGAAAGTTAATGACAAAGATGGAAAACTTGGTGTGGAAACAAGTACTGTTGACAAAGAATCATCTTGTGTACCTAAGTCGGATATTAGTAAAAGTTCTATATCTGATGCTATTTTTAAGAAACAAGAATTTACTGCTATTATCAAGAATTTACCCCCTGACACCAAAGAAGAAGAACTTGTGGAATTTTTCAGTATAACTTCCGAGGATATTAAGAGTGTACGCTTTTTAAGAAATGCTCGTTCTAGGAGATCTTCAGAAAGAAGTGCTAGAGCAATAGTTAACTTTACCTCTGAAGAATGCCTTAACAAATGTTTGGCTCAAACAAAGAGCTTATTTCATTACCGGAAAATATTTGTGGAAAAACATGTTGAAGTATTAAAAACTAATACTGGAGAAAAGAGGCAAAATTCTTTTCAAAGATCTAACCATGACAAAACTTTAATGAGACCTTCAAAAATTAAGTGTGAAGATGAGAAAGTTTCATCAGATGCTAATGTTAAAGTAGAAATGGATTTATTTGTCAAACATGTACATAAAAATGTGTCTGATCGACACTTGATAGATTTCTTTGCTAGTGCAGGTGCTATTGCCAAGAAAGTTTACAGATTCCCTGATATGAATAAAGTTCGTGGAATGGCATTTGCCACCATGGAAAATACTGAGTCTCTACTTAGAGGACTTGCCATGAATGGTAAAATAATCTATGGTGTGAAAATAAAGGTATCTCTCCGCAATGATCGCACTCATTTAACACAACCTATAAAGGAGGATACAGTGCTAACATATAGCACATTTATTGGATGTTTGCCTATTAAAGAAAGTGCTGATTCATTGAAAAATTCCCTCAAAAAGTGTTTTGAAAAATCAGGATGTTTAATAAAATTTATTAATGTTCCTTCAGCTGTAAATCATTCTGGAAATCGAGGCTATGCTTATGTCTTGTTTGAAAATGAAGAGTCTCTATCAAAATGTCAAAAGTTGCACAGGTCAGAAATTGTACTTAATAACTGTAAGTCTTTCATTGATGTATCAAAACAGTGGCCAGAGCTTCGAGTTGTAGCACCCAGTCCAACAAGAGACAAAAACAGGGAGGCATCGTATTCATCAGCAGATAGTGCTCTACAGGGAAGGCAAAACAAGCGCCGAAGGAAAGGAACAACATCACCTCTCAATACTTGGGATAACAAATTAAGAAGCAACCTCAAACCCGCAATGTCAAAGGAATATTCTCAAAATACTTGCGATTACCCTCCTGATCAGCTTGCAGTAATGCCAGACAGTAATTCATTTCAGTCAGAGTACAACAAGTATCTTGAATACATGGACTTCAGTGACTATGCTAGAAAAGTGTATGACAACCAAGCATTTACAAGTTACGATTCAAGAGGTAGCAGTCAGTGTAAACAAGAGTATAACTCTCAGACAATCACAGGTCAACAAACATATGCACCGTTGGCACCAAACTCTTCAGCACCCAGTTCTCTGGCCAGTGTGAGTGAACCGTTAAGCATTGTGCAGAAGGCGCAATTGGAAAATGAAATGAGAGATTATTCACAATACAGAGCTAGAGATTACATGGATCGGATGAAGTATGAGGATTTGGAACAACCTCATTTATCAGTATCCTCATATAAATGGAGAGAGAGTCCTGAGTATGTTGTGGGCTCTCATGGTGTTTCATCTGATGCAGATGTTGCAACTTCATCAAAAGTAAGATTAAATAGCATGTCCATGTACAGAAGGAGTGATAAACAAATGTATGAACCTGCTTCTTCTTTATACGATTCAAGAAATCAATACTTCATAGACAAAGAGACTAGTTCTTCGTATTCCAGTACTCTTAGTGGCCAAGTATCTGCCAGAAATAGTTGGTTTGGCTCTTCAAGTTCAGATTACCACCCGAGTGGGAGTAAATTTGACTCGTATGTTTCTGTGCCGTCCTCAGCAGTACACTCCCCACCGGGTCTAGCTCCTGCAAGTATCCCACCAGCAAGAATGCCTAATGATATATCTTTGTTTTCAAGATTTGATCGTAGATCCTTCTCCCATAATCCTCTTGAGTCGTCTTCATATTCAGGAACTAACGGAGGAATGCAGAAGTATCCTATGTCCACCAATGCAACTGCTAGTAGACCATTAAATGAAATAACTCACTACGGACATCATGTGCTATCGCCTGAGGAGAAGAGAAAGTCATCTGCTTATGAGAATTCATCATCGTTTGTTTCAAAGTTAGCCCAGTCAGGAATTTTAAGCAATGCAGGCTACGACAGTTACCCTGGAGTTGGAGGGTACCATGCAAATTGATTGTTTAAAAAACTTGCTGCACTATTTTTTTAACATTTTTGTAAAAGTAACTTTCTACTTTTGTAAAGAAAAGGGTGATTTGTTACATCCTACCTATTATACATTACATTTTGCTGCAATGTTACAATCTCCAGGAATTATTCCTCAATATTGTTAAATGTATAACTACTATGAATCTCATGAAAGTAATTGAGGATGATGGTTGTAATATTTTGATGGGAGTTATGTGAACAATTATCATAACTCAACTCTATATTAGTTTTTTATTTTAAGAGTAAAAATCTTGGATTTATGCACCACACTGTGGTGCTTGGTATTTCTTTATCAGTAATAAATGAATTATGTTTTTTGGCCTACTATATTACTTATTTTTGAATTATCAGTCAAAAATTTTATCTTTTGTTTGTTTTCAAAGCATTTACTGAGACAAGTGCCAACATAGCTGTATCTTGAAAAAGTATTTTTGTTTTTTTCTGTTCATTGAACTTGTGATAATAAATGTTAATTCTTATTTATTTTTTTCATTCTTTAGATTGCCATTTCTCTTCATAATGCAATGCAATTGTTATCATAATTTGTTTCCAACCAAATTCTGAATGTCTTGCTTGAGAATTACTGGTAAGCTGGTCTGAAATAATTGTTGGAATTTTTCTTTGGTAACTTTTGAATCTGGAAGATATTACCAAACCTTGGGGTGTACATTTCTTTTAGCTTTTATATCCTCTTTCCTTTTCCTCATTTTTAAAGTATTGAGTTTTCATGATTTTTTTGTATTGCAAAGGCGAGAATGGTTATAATTACTTAGCTTGGAACAAATATACAAGGTTGGCTAAATTCAATTATACATTTAATATTATGTAATGATATTTTTTATTGTATCATATTGATGGCTAATAAGCAACTTTTGTTGATGGAACTAAGAAAAATCAAAATTATTTCCTCTTTTAAAGATGAAACGAAATACTGTGTAATTTTGATTAACAATTTCAGTATAATAACTAATATTAATAATAACAATTTATTTTAATGTTTTTGGACTTCATTATTCTAGTTTCAAGCATAGTCAAATTATACATTGTCAGTTACAAATTACACTTCATTACATAGTGTCTTACAAAGTACAAATTGTGGATGAATTTAGTTTAAAAATAACCCAATATATTTCTTTTGCACAATTAATAAATGAGTTGGATTGGTAACAGAGCTGCTTCTCCAAATTTTTGTCCCGTATTAATGTAGAGATTGAATAATGCCATAGTAAATATTTAATAATAACTCTGATTATAAGTACCTTGAGAGGTTTCTAAGGAGAAAAATATTAGAGTGGAGCTTGTGACAAAGTGTGACTTGAAATTAAGATTTTGGTCGTAAATTCTCAAAAGCTTGCAACACTCTACTTGCTTTATATTTTGGTTTGATGAGAGAATTCTCATGGTATGCATGTCATTGTTCGTATTTTGAAGTCTGAAATTAACCAGTATAGATTTATTTATATTTAATTTTAATGTGTTAACTTACTGAAGATTTAACTTCTCGAGGGGCACCAAAGCTTTGGTTGTAGTGAACTAGTTGTGAAGAGAGGTTCACATTTACTTGCTAACAATTAGCAAGAACCAAATTAAATGTCATTGATGGAATTAATTTTTTCATATGGAGACGGTAAATGATTGTAGGTGTTGATTTTTTGGGAGCCTGGGTATAAATCTTTCTCGGAGGGAAATTCTCTCTTATATTATAAATATTACACACACTTTTAAGATTTCTGAGGAAGTGCATTAAATTCTGCCCCACCGGTGGCGCAGGTGGTAGTGTTGTCGCTTCTCACCAAGTCATCCCGGATTTGATTCCCGATGGGGCCAGAAAATTTGTAACATTACACATTATTGTCCCAGTTCATATAGCTGTGACTACTGAAAAGCCAACCTTCCTTCCTCTATCCAGCTTCTCATAGTATCAATAACTAACTACTAACCCCTCCACATGAGCCAAGTTGTTGATAAACCCAACTAACAGGTGCACCTACTAACAATGACCTACCACCCAACTCCTAACTCCTTTCGCTCCATGTAGATAAGCTTCGATAGCACGCTACATTTCCCATTTACAAATACAACAATACATTAAATTCGAGTCAAGATTCCTGTAATTATTTTTCCTTTCAAAAGGAAGTGTAGTAAATGTAAATTTTAATATCTTTGTTAACCCTTGTACCACACCCTGTGTGTGTCGTATCCACCACGTACCATTTCTTTTAGCTACTGCAGTAAAGCCCCTCGAGTTTCAGGGACTAGCATGCTTGCTCACCACATACACTGCAGGTACAATTCACAGCACTGCTAAAAAAAATTTGCAGCTTTTCACTTCATTGTCCCAGTTCATATTGCTGTGATGGTTGAAAAGTGAACCTTTCTTCTACTATCCTGTTCCTACTACTTCTAGGAGCACAAACTATTACTATTACTAACTAATCATAATAACACCTCCATGTAGGGAAAGTTGTTGATAAACCATGCTTACCAACCCCCCTTTTACCTCCTATTGCCCCACGTTCATGCTACATTTCCCGTTTACAAATACTACAATGAATAAAAACCTGCAGTGTGTGGTGGAGAGTTGGGGTTCCCTTTCTATTTATCCTTCCTGACAGTAGTTCAACACATGCAATCTACTTATTCATTTTCTTTCGCAGTCTAGAGGTTTTCTGATGGATACGTGATGGGTGTGGTATGAGGGTTAAAATCAGAGTTATTCTTTTCATGCCTTTATGGATTTAACATCAAGATTAGAAGGAATAATATATCCATCAAATGTTTCAATATAGGAATATGTATTTTGTATATCTACATTTTCCCTTTGTGATATTAATCAAAATATTTTTGCTAACATAAAATTGGCTTTCTACCGCATTTGTTATTTTATAGCCTAAATTGTAATTGAAGATAAAATTTAAAAAGGTTGTTAAATTTTGCTTATAATTTTTTTTATTAATAATAAATTTATTGCCAAAAGAAGTTACTCTATTTGAGCACGTTGAGGACAGTAAACTAATTTACCCTCCGGAGGCAAGCAAGGTACCATCCCATCAATTCCTATCAAGGGCCCTAAGGTAAAGGCTATTTAACATTTCAGCTCACTCCAAAGATAAGAATACAAATAGTTCAGTACGTGTTATAATATTAACATAACACCAACAAATTTATATTTCATAAAAAACAAAATAGTTTTCAGAAGTATATATTTACTATCAAACTATAAATTATTTGAAAAATATTGTTTATAAATTGAAGGTAATAAAATAACACTAAATTCGAGATTTATTATTTCAATAGAATAAACAAGAGCCTTGCCTGTATTAAAAAAATCTGCCTCTACCTGAAGGAAAACGAGAAAATCTCAGGTCAGGATGGAGCTACAGAATTAACGTATACTACTGTGCCAAGATTGAGTACATATAAAACTGAACTTATGTAAATAATAAGACACTATACAAGCATGTAGCAAATGGTTTTGAAATTGTAATTAGTTATTTATTTACTAATTAACTTACTGAACTAGTAATAAATTTAGCATTTTGAGTAAAGCTTGGATGGTGGATGTTCAATTAAAATTTCTTAACATTGTTTCTTTTTCCATTTTCTCACCAAGATTATGCTTTGGCAGTCACAACGCTGAATACAGATAATGGAGAAACACAGAGTTCATTAATTATATCACCTTTCATTACTGTCAATTTAACTAAAATATGAGGAGTTATATTTGCTCTAGAAGTTTTCTTATTCCTTTCATATATAGAAAAACTCATATAATTTCTTTTCTTTATCTCATTTTTCTTGCTCTTGAAGGAATACTGTAGGTAATCATGGATAACACGGTTCTGTTGTGTATCACATTCAGGAAAGTCTAAATGTGAATGGTTATTTTTAAGGGAATATGTTTCTAGAAGCCACAATGATAGCCTCTCCAGTGACAACGGGGTTAGCATGCTTGCTCAGCACCAGGTCACTCCAAGTTCAATTTCCAGCAAAACCAGAAAATATTTTCTAGTAGTTTTTCACACTATTTTTTCATATAAATGTCCCAGTTCATATAGCAGTGACTACTGAAAAGTAAACCCTCTTCTATCCACCTCCTACTACTCCTAGTATCAATAACTCTAACTTGTACCAACTACTCCTACTAACACCTCCAGATGGGCCAAATCCCAGCTAACAGGTCCACCTACTAACAATAACCCTACCACCCAACTCCTACCTCCTATTGCTCCAAGTAGATAAGCTTCAATAGCACGCTACATTTCTCATTTGCAAATACTACAAATAAAGACACAGAAAAGAAGCCACTATGCTCTTGAATCTTTATATTGCTTATAATAGACCTGTGTTACTGTAAGACTAGTAGAACACTGGTTTTTGGCCAATTTCATAAAAGAGCCTTGGCCAGAGAAATTGTAGTAATTGTGGAGGAAAGTTGAACATTGAGTAGAGTTGAGAAATATGTTGAACCTTCATCATTCCTGCTGTATCCTGTGTACAGAAAACACAGGTTATTTTAACAGTACAACACAACTTGTGTGGTTTGGGTGAGTGTTTGTGCTATGAGGAAAAAGATTTTATTATATTAATCCAGGCTTTCATTGCTATTATCATTAATATTTAAAACTTCTTCCCAATTATTAAGCTGTGTCATCATAGTTACTATAGCTTCTGAGGATGTAGGCTGCACTTGCCAATGAAACATTAAGGTTTAAAAACTATGACAACCAGGAAGAAGTTTGAAATAGTTTTTATTTTCAAGAAAAGTTTTAAAATCCCTCTTATTTTTCTTTTTTTTTTAAATTGGTTGTTTGGATTTAAACCACCATGTGCTGTATGTATGTATATATGAAATGACAGTGATTTGATGAATAATTAACAGTGGAATATGAATTTAACGATTATGTCTGCACTAATATTTTCTGAGAAGAAACATTGATCTAGCTAATTATATTAATATATTAAATAAAGTAAAACTTTATTTGTACATTCTATTGCACCTTGAATCCATACTAACAAGTCATATCAGATAAAAAGAATCTCTTTAACATTTGTAAACAATTCGGTAATAAAATTCTATTACTATTGAAGTCATTTACATGATAAAAATAAATAAATAATTTAAGACAGGACCTTATTATAGATGAATAACATTTGATTTGTGTTCTTCAAAGTACAAAATAAATATTATTCATCCATAATAAGATTGTGGTGGATCATTATTGAGCTTCTAGGGAACTGCCAAAGAAAAGTGAGAGCCTGGCATGTTTTTCTCATTAAAACAGTAGGTAGAAAAATTTTAAATAGTGGATGATAAGCTTTGTTCATGTTTTTCTTTTTAATTTTATCTGCCCATGAAGTGGCTCTTCTCCAATCACCAGTGTCTGCCTGAATCAAGGATCAATTCTACGATAAACATACTTTTCTGAATTTCTGTATTTCAGTGTGGTTCATCCAAACCCTCTGTCACTGGATTTAATTATCGTGAATTTATTTGTGATTCATGCTTGTTAATTGTTTAGACTAAAGATATCCTAACTTTTTCCTCCTATAGATCCTGTGACCAGTTTTTCTTCTTTTTTGGCTGTACCTCCTGCCTTCCTACTATTGATTTTTATTTCATCCATCAACTTCAAATGTGTTTTTGACAGTTATCTCAAAGCTACTCAGAAAGGATTTAATGTATAATGGCAAATTTTATACTGATACCTTTTCATATTTATACATTTATTAATTAGAGTAACACAAAATGATAATCTAATAATACTTATATTAAATAAAAAAACACAATGGTTAATGCTTTTAATGCTAGGGGTGAGTTTGGTGCTTTGATAGCAATTTTCAATACTTGACTGCTATTTAGTGATGTTTAACTTTAAATTTCCTTGGCCAGTGATTTCCAATCAATCTTTTTTTAATGAGAAAATTGTCAACCACGCTGAAACTTCTTTCCACCAGATCTGGAAAAAACTATTTAAAAAACTTGCTTGTAATTGTCCATAATGCAGGATAAGTAATTTTCTGAAGCTGGAATTGCAGATGTATTTTCTAAACTGCCCCTTAAAGTGTAAATGTATGCTTACACTACCAGCAAAATAAACTTGAATGGCGACGAACCCGGAAATGAAACCCGATACTCCTGTGGAAGGCAACCAGGTGGTGTAGTGGTTAACACCCCTGCAATCATAGCATAAGTCCCTGGTTCAGTTTCTAGATAGTCACCATTTTCATCTGAATGAAAGTTATCACATATCCACATGTAGGTACACTGAAGAAATATAAATATGATCAAAATAAACTTGTTTGCCCCAGACAAACAAGTTTACGTGTACCTTACATTCTTCACTTTCCAAATTTTGCTATTAGTACCAAGATGTTGTAAGACGTCCACAAACCATCATCATCTTTCTTTGACATCAAACTATACTGTCCTCCGTGCATCTCTTCTGAAGTTCTTCTATCAATGTTTCAAAGTATTTCAACTCCTTATGTGTTTTATTGGGCTGACATCTTCTCAAATGATCCTACAGCTAGAATGGTTTCATACCATCATTGCTGAATAGGTGAATAGCCTACTTATACAATTTAATTAAATATATTAAGTAATAATTATAATTTGATGAAAAATGATTCAATATAACATGAAATTAGGTAATTTATGTCTATTGAAAGGAAATATTGTTTAAGTAAATAAGTAATCTCTGTGTTAAATGAATTATTGCATTTATAAAAGGCTGAAATTTTAGTGACCCTTTGCCTAACTGGACTCTCTTGGACTCCCAATATTTTTTTCACTGACATGGATCTCATGTTATTCACTTATTTCCTTAATGTCCTTTGGCGAGGTTCAGACTATGAGACCTGCTCTTCCACCTAACTGTTAACTTGGTAGTGGAAATTGGGAAGGAGATATGTTGGGTTGCTGAAGAACTTATATAAATAAATACATTTATTGTCAAAAAAGCAAAAGTTACAAACTGTGTATGACCATGTGGAGGACAATAAACTAATTTACCCTCCCAAAGAAAGCTACAAACCATCCCATCAATTCTGATCCAGGGCACTAAGACAGAGGCGAATTGAAAAATTTCAGCAAACTCCTAGATAAGATAAAAAGTTAGCTTCATGTTGTAATACTAATAGAATATCAACAAATTTGTAATTTAACACAAAGAATTTATTTCACAAGTATGTAATATTATCAAACTATAGATTATTCGGAAAATAGAGTTAATAAATCATAAGTATTACAATAACCCTAAATTCAAGATTTATTGTTTCAATAGATGCCTCTTCCTTAGAAAAGAGCCAAGAGAACCTGTTTACAAAATTCGCCACAACGCAAAGGAAAACCGGTATTTGTCTGGAGTAGGTGAGGGAAATCCCAGATGAAAACCTCACCTAGTTCAGCCAAGCAGGATTTGAACCCATGCTCTATCACTTAGTGGGATCGTAGAAGCCAAGACACTACTACTAGACCATCTTACAGGTAAGAGTCGACTCATGGCGTTTATAAATATTTGGGATGTGTAGGGCTTCATTAGCAAACATTGTAAATTGTTTTAAACGCATCTGATTTCTATATTTGAAAAACTTAACTAAAGATCTTCATATTTATGTACTATCAACTCCATTGAAACAAGTGACCCTTAATGGCTTATCTACAAATTTTAACATATTTATGCTAGTATGACCTAGAGATTATATTTGATATGTCCAAATTTCAAGGAGCCATCAATTACAAGTATGTTCTTATGAATGTAAGAATGTTTCTCTCCCATTTTTTAGTGATATATTACAAAATAGAAACAGAAGTCTACAAATAGAAAGCAATGCAGTCCATATATCAATAATTTGTTTCAACATTTTTTGGTGAACAACAATAATTTTCTTAAACAGGAATGAGGGGAGTAGTAGAACAAGTTACATTTCAAACAAATGCTTTATTTCTTGTACACTTTTAAAGATTTGGTGTCTGTGTACTGTAGTGACTTAAATTCTTTTTCTGCAAATTAAAACATCAAAATTCCAAAATTGAGCTTAATTAAATTAAATTTGTCAAAAGCAGGCAAAACTGCATATGTCTACATGGATACATATGGCAATAGTATCATGAGTAATAAGTACAGAATTGACACCTGTGTCATATTATCTTTTGTGTTTTGTGATTATCATCCTTTTTATGATTTGTACTGCATATTCGAATGCATTCTTCAGAGAGTAATCAAAGCAAATTTTGTTACTGTAAGTGGACATTTCAGCGGTTTTAAATGCATATCAATTCAATTTAAATGCTATTATTTGAATAAAAATTATTAAATCATTAGTTACTTTTGAAATTTACATTTATAATTTTTTATTCATTACTATTGCATGATAATTAATATTACATATTGTATGTACAATATTCACAACATAGTGTATATTGTTTCTGTGGTGCCATCAAGACCCTGATTTTTTAAATTGGAATTGTATTATCTTTCAAGGGAATGGTGAGAAGAGACATGTCAGAATCTTCAACGAAATTGTTTTTAGTAAAAGGTATCCATAATAAAGAAAAAGTCCAGGTAAAATATTAGTTGCTGATTTGTTTTTTTTTAATTGACGAAAATACTGAAAATGCTTATTTTATGTACGAAATGTATACATCTTTGCGATCGGGTTATGGAACATTGCTACTAATTGCCAGACACATTGTATTTTAATGTTTTCTTAAATCTGGTGTTTTCCTCGTCGTCAGATCTATCGTCCACGATTTTTCACATTTAGTGTAGTTTTTCTGAACCAGTTAGTGAATTCTTTTGTGAATATCAAATAAATTAAATTGTTGAACATTAAAAGTGTGAAATTAATGCATATTTCATTATATTTAATGTTTTTGGTTTGTCATGACTCCAGTTTTTGTTTCCATATTTATTCAATATTCTCTTGAGGAATTTAGACAGATTTATAATTTTTTGCTATAGTATAAATAAATAAATAAATTTATTGTCAAAAAACAGTACAAACTGCGTATGACCACGTGGAGGAAAAAAAAACAAATTTACTCTCCGGAACCAAGCAAGGGACCATCCCATCAATTCCGATCAAGGGCCCTAAGGCAGAGGCGGATTCAAAAAATTCAGCAAAAATTCCTAGATAAGATAAAAAGTTAGCTGCGAGTTATAATACTAATAGAATGTCAATATG
>NNCF01125918.1:761159-810293 GCA_002313205.1 Laupala kohalensis | reverse complement strand
GGAGTAAACGTTTGCAAAATATACGCAACGGGAAATACGTGGACTAACTGCGTTAACTAAGATTCGGAATGCGTAACACAATTTGCTTAATTGGGAATTAAGATTGTCAATGTGACAATTCCATTTGAGGTTGTCTTGAATATAAATGAGTATTTATATATAAATGAGTATTTAAAACAGAGGGATTTAAAATAAATCTTTACTACCACGAATCTGTTTTTTCACGTTTTCGCAAACACGATTTCAAAAGGCTGATGCTTGGAAAAAATAAATTTGACTATCGGTTTAATTTTATAGCCAGGTTCAATAACAGTTGATCTCCAGTTTAATCTTCAATAGGTAGTGCTGGCACTTCACTTGGCGTTGCAGTATTTGTGTAGCGTATTCGCTGTATTTGACTAAATATTTTACGAACTCACAAATATCACAAACATACCATCCGCACATGCTCCGAACATGTAAATAACACAATAAACATGCCGCAAATGTTTGCTTATACCATAGACGGGATGTACTTGATATGGTTCAAGAAATATTTATACTGTTTCGTTTTCCCAGCCCATATAAGTGTTCCAGACCATATTAAAGCAATTGCAGAATAAGAAAAGTCACGATATAGGTTAAAGTACAACAATATCAACAAATCTCGATCACGCGCGTTCTACTGAGCGAAACACGACAAACTAAGTGTTGATGATTCACGCAAATATTTACCTTATTAGAGTCCTCTGATGTGCGACTAAAAACCGACAAGAGGACGAATACGGATGTTCGCGTATATGCCTCTGTCGAGCAAATACATCGAATACAGACAAATAACTCATCTACACTTGGCAAATACACAAATACGAAACGCCAAGTGAAGTGCCGGCGTAAAGGAGTCGACGACTCAAGGACACACATTCATAAACAAAACGCGGCACCGTCGAACGCCGAATTCGTTTTCCACCGCCTGTGACTTACTCGAATCTTCTCTACGGTCAGTTTCTTTTGGCATTTTCAGCGTTTTTTTTTAAATAATTCCAGCGCGTCTCAGCAGCTGATCCTTTCCCTGTAAACTTAGAAAGTATCAGGGCATGTTTCGGCATCGCACCTCTCATCATTCCTCGTCAAGCCTTTTTCCGGAAGACAGTGGTGCGGCGTCATCTGAAGGAAATAATCTGCAGATTAAATATAAATAGAGGCAACCGTCTCTGCTGAAGATTGTCCTTGATAACATGAGACAGAAGATACCGAGAGATTTCGCCCTCTCGCGCGCACATCCGCTTGGAGGGGGTAAGGTGTTACTGTTGAACGACTTGTGAGCACCCCCACCTAAGGCGATGCGTGAGAGAGACAGAGAAATCTCTAATCGTTTTCCCCTGGAGACAACCGACGCGTAAGGCTGTTTTTTTTGTGGTGGTGGTGGTGGTGGGGGCTTTAGGGCTCGTCAACATCGAGATCATTAGAGCCCACGTAAGGCTGTTGGGTCTACGTATGTGTGTATGTGAGTCTATGGAAATCAGTCGGTTACTAGGGTCCTTGCAACTGAAGGTCTGCTATCGCACGGATCCATCGTCCTTTCCCGTGAATTGTCGGAAAAAGCTTAGTGGATCTATTGCCTGTAGCCCGTTAACAGGTCACGCGCCGTTGGAACGGTCGACGCGCTCAAGGCCGCACCGCTGACGGGTCGGGTCCCGCTGCTTTGGAGCAAGGTTTCAGAGACTGTGGAAAACCTCGAGGGGTGCGGGAATAATGTATAATGGTGAGCTGTCAGAAGGAAAATATCCCGCCAAAACATTTCTGTAATTAAAAGCCAATTCTGAGAAGCAAACGGGTTATCTTAAAGAACAGTGAGATTATTAGAGTTCCGACATCCGACAAGAGAAGTTTCAAAAAAGAAAGATGCGTCGCAGAATACGGTATAGTTAACGTTATCAAGTATTAAATATTGGGAGTTGTGTTTTTGTTTATTTTGTCCAAACCTTTATTTAGGTCATTGCCATCGATAATTTTTCCTTGGTGACTCTATCTCTACGTTTAAATGCATTTTACGTTTAACCCGTTTGCTACTCTGACGTGTAGGATTTCCTGTATTTTTTACATTTAACTATATTCAAAACATGATTTTATTTATCACTTGCTGGAGACTGAGTAAATAGTTTTAAACGTTTCAATTCAATTATAATGTAATCACGGTATTCTTCTGAGTGCGACGGTATACATTTTATTCTTTAATAATGTGACTGTTGTTCTCAGCTGTGTTTTTGAAAAAAATTAATAACTTTTTTTAATTTGCAAGTAGGAGCTTAAAATAACTAAGTATTGTCACAAGTTTTTTTCTAACTCCGCAGCTATTTGAAGTCAGGGGTCTGTAATAAAAATTCCGATAGTAAAAATGTATTTACGATTGAAATTCGAATCACTGGATCATCATCAGATTTATTTGACTTTTGCTTTAGCAGCCAACGTAAATCAAAGCATAGGGTGTCCATTTTTGTTTTGGATCCTTTGAGTATGAGAGGTTGCGTGCTCAACTGAGCGCCCAAGAATGGAAATCTGTTGGGAACACACAAGGTATTTTGTCCGAGATGTCTCTTCTCTCCATATAAAGGACCCTAATCCAATGAACTCGACGCTGAAAGGCACAAAGCGGAAAAAGAAAAATTCAAGAAAGTTTATAACATAGAGCTCTTTATTTCTCCTCAACATACAATTTATAACTTAAATAAATAAATAATTTAATAAATAATATTTAGTGAATGTAATATGTACATCGAGAAGCAATGAAAACATTTACATTTGTTCTTCATCTTGTGTTTCCCCTCCATAGAATTTTGGAAGCCATTTTGTTTTTTGAAAAACGGTTCGAATTGGTTCGGAACGAAACATTGATATACAATTGTTCAATAATTATCTTCGTTTAATTTCTATTATTAAACATAGTATTCATGAAGTAAATGAGCAAGGCTTTTAATTATGAAGGAATGTACCGTTTGAAAAGATTGATAAGAAATGATCTAAAAAAATTCGCTTTCACCTATTCTTTATTATCCTCAACTTTATTTGCTTCTTCTCCATTCTCAGTGGTAGTATCCTTTTCTGTCGTTGTCGAAGTGGTAGTAGGTGCGGAACTCGAAGAAGAAGGGGGCTTCGACGTGGTTGTGGTTGTGCTTGTGGTAGTGGAAGAAGGTTTCACGGGAGCTGGAGGTCCGTACGTGCTCGGGGTGCCGGTAGGCATAGATGTGGCAACGTCGGGAGGAGAAGTGGTGGCAACCTCGCAGTTCCTTCCAGTGTAGCCGTCTGGGCAAATACAACGATAGTCGCCATCTTCTTCCGTCAGAGAGACGCAAGTAGCGTTGTTCTCACATGTATTCAGATTATCGCGACAGTACGTCAGCTCTAAAACATAAGAATATTTATTTATTTATTATATAAAGTACAGGCAGCAGTAATACATACTGAAAATGGTCGAATCTTACAATTAACATTATTGATATTGCTGTATCTACAATGCATGCAACAAAGGAAAAGTATAAAATTATAATTTGTTGTTGACAATGAATAGACAGGCCGCTAGTGAACAATATATAAAGTGAACAGTAAAATACAGTGAATAATATATGTAAACAGAAAATTTTATTCGGTTATCAAGTTCATTAGTGTTGACTGTCAGTCGTGCCTCGAATGTCAGCGTTGATTCAGTCGATCCAGGAGAGTTTTGAAGTTCGTTATAATAATAATAAATTTATTGTCAAAAAACAGTACAGACTGCGTATGACCACGTGGAGGACAATAAACTAATTTACTTTCCGGAAGCAAGCAAGGGACCATCCCATCAATTCCGATCAAGGGTCCTAAGGCAGAGGCGGATTCAAAAATTTCAGCAAAAGTTCCTAGATAAGATAAAAAGTTAGCTGCGAGTTATAATACTAATAGAATGTCAATATGTTTGTAATTTTAAGCAAAAAATTACATGTACAAGTTATTATCGAACTATAGATTATTCTGAGTATAGTGTTTAAAAATCATAAGAGTTGAAAAAACACTAAATTCACGATTTATTGTTACAATAAACACGCCCCTAGACAAAGTCTAGAGAACCTGTATAAGAAATCCGCCTCTACCCGAAGGAAAAACGGAGAAAAACCCGGGCCAGGTACACGGCATTTATTTCAGAAGCGCGTATTTATTCATTATTAAGATTACTCACGACCGTTTTATGGACTATTTAGATATTTAGATAGTACACTTTCAAACACAGGGGCGGATCCAGTATGTGGTCTTGGGAGGGAACGAAATTTCGTCAACTTTTCTCCCCCTCCTCCACTGATAGTTTTGTCTTCCGAGGAATCACACGTTTTATTAATAGTGGAAATAAAATACACTTTTGGCAGAGGAAGTATTTATTTATTTTTCAGTCTTATACTTGCATTTGCGTGGTTCGTTTGAAATGCATTTCTGTATACAATAACATTGCGCTGCTCATAAAAGTCCTTTACCATACGGGACGAAATACAATGGAGAGGATAAGTTGTGACAAGTAATGTAAATCCCGGTGGTGTTAATTGGGAACAGGTTTCTAGATATTGTAAATCAAATGAAAAAAAAAATGAGTTCGTTAACACGCTCCTTTATGTATTTTATAAAGTCAAGTCGCCCCATCCCCCCCCCTTGGATCCACCACTGTTCAAACACAACGTTTCGACTCGTGGTTTGAGTCGTCGTCAGGTGATAACAAATAGTAACAAGAAACATAAACGTAGCAACAGAACGATATTAAAAGAAAGCACATTGTGAAATTATATTTACGTTTAATATCATGTTAAATTGTTCTGCTGGTATGCTTATGTTTCCTGTTACTTCTTAGTATCACCTGACGACGACTCAAACCACGGGTCGAAACGTTGTGTTTAAATGTACTGAAAAAGCACAAAATACATCGAAATACTCCATAAAAGGTCGAAAGTCGTCATTTATTTATTTATCTTCATCATATAATAGACGTTAATTGTGAAATTAATTCATTATTAATGAAATAATTCGTTTATTTTAAAATAATTTAATTTGGTCCTTTTTGTTAGAAAAATTCAAACGGATTTCATGTTTTTCTTTTAAGATATAAAAATCCTCGATGTAGCTCCCAGTTTCATTCTGATTAGGGTTCGAAAATCCATGCACGACATGTCATGCTATTATACGGTATGTCGAAGAACCATTAGGCATCTTTGGATGTTCTCGGAAAAATTAATACTCGACAAGCCTCGCACCGACGTCGCATGGATCGGCGAGTTTGTTCTACCTGGAGTCTCGCGAATCCGTGCAGCGTCGACCTGTATCGCTCTAATTGACCAAAATTTGATCATCTGTTGTAATTTGTTGTTGAACTTTGAACACTGATATAACTTCCTCCGTTCCCCCGTAAAGCGCTTTATGTACCTTTTGTTTTTACTCTTTGTCACCATAGCTCCTTCGAGAGACATTTAATGACTTTTTGTTCCTATTAATGAGCTCTATCTTCCCTCCAATTCTTAACGTGGAGAGCGGGGATATTCCGTATATAACAGGAAGTTTTTGCATAGTGTACCTGTGAGCTATCGTATACGCTATCCACATGCAAGTTATTTCTGCGCGTGCTCAGAAGTTACCGGTTGCGTAGTACGTAGCAGCTCCTCTGTTTGCTTATATTGTAGTTGGTACCATTGTGAGCGAAGTCATGACGGATTCTGGTCTGGATTTGAGGTTATGGTGATATCTGAGAGGATATGCGAGAGATTTGTTGGTTGTGATTCCGTATGAGCACGTGCTGGTGTACTCACAGTACAGTTTATGAAAAATGCATCGATTACACTAGTTATTTACATGTGCGTTACACGGTTATCGTTATCAACGTAACATATACGCTAAGAAACGTGTACGTTATGCAAACACTCTCCAATAAATGCTTACCTTGATCGCAGAGCATTCCTCCCCAACCCGCGTCGCAGTTGCATTCCCAAGGCCGTCTGCATGTACCATGCACGCATCCAGGGTACGGATAGCATTTGTCACAATCACCACCCCACCATCCCACTTTGCATCTGGAAAACATACAGGTAGTTTGTCAACATTAGAGGTTATATCACATTCGCCCGTCAAACTTGTGCCTACGAGGATGAGAACCTGAGGATTTGTGGCTCATAAACAGTGCTTCTTTTTTTTTCGGGAAAAAGTTATCCGGAATACACTCGTCAATAGAATACTAAATTCTTTGGCATCGTTGAAATTGATGAAAATTATCCTATTAAAGCAGACAATTTATCATCACTCCAATCAAAGTATACCTAGTAGAAATACATGAAGGTTCCACTAATCACATCCAGATCAAATGCAAAGATTGTGAATCTAATTATACTGGGCAAACTAAAAGACTACTTAAAAGTAGAATTAAAGAACACAAGGCAAATATTTATAACAATAATCTTTCTGCTATCTCACACCATCGTTTAGACAATGGTCATTAATTTGACTAGGAGAAAACCAAAATACTTCGTATTGAAGAAAATTATTACAAAAGGACATGTATGAGATGCTTTACATAAAAAGTACAAAAAATTCCATTAATTTACAAAATGACCCCTCAAAGTTACACAATATTTACAGCGTTATATTTTGATCATGTTTTATTTGTATTTGACGTATTTATGTTCTATGACTCCCAATAAGTTGTTTTCTCTTTGGAAGCTAATCCCCTCCACAACCATGAATGTATCAATAGTATCTTATACTGTGATTCTTTTAGTTTGAATGGAGTTTTCGCTCGTAATGTTTGAATTCACTTGATCATTGTACCAAAGTGTACCGAAATGTTATGATTTTAATGTTTTTAAGTATTTTATATAGTGATTAGTGGAACCTTGATGTATTTCCACTAGGTGTATACTTTGATTGGAGTGATAATAAATTATCTGCTCTAATAGGTCGATATTTATCAATTTCGTTATATTACTATGCAGACGAAGAAGGACTGTTTATCTTTGGTATCATATTTGAGTTACCAGGTACCTGGTTGTAGTAAATTATTTAAAGCTGAAAACAGAGCACCATAGAATGTAACCCAATCTATAGACCGAAATAATGCTGAACTTAATTCACACGAAAGAATAATTTTTAGCGACTAGCACTTACGAACGCGAGGATAGTCGTATCCAAGCGCATTGATATGTTTCGGGGAGGGTAAGAAGTTGTGTAGTTTCTGTTAAGCAGCCATACTGCATTATTTTCGACAAAGTTACATGACGTCGAATTTACCAGCGCATATACTCCGAATAAAGTTGGGTAGGATGAAGGTAGCGGTTTGGTGGGACGACGTTGTAGCGGGAAGGTCATTCGAGGCGGTGACGAGCCCCTCTGACCCCAACTACGACCACTACGCAGAACCCTATTCCAGTTTTCTTTGGAGTATAAATGCTAGGTTCTTAGCCGTACGTGAGCGGAAGGTAGGATATCGTTGTCTGATGAAAAGCGGAGATGTTTCTTACCTGCATTCACCAGGTTTTCGACAGTAACCGTGCTCCTTATGGCAGTTATCCTCGCAAATGGCTGTAAATAATGGAAATTAATTAACACATAAAATGACGACAAGATCATTAAAATAATGATATATATATATTATTCCAATTGGGGATCGGAAGTCTTGAAATTAAGAGACACTACTACTAATTAAAATCGTTAACAGATAACAAAAAATTGAAAAAGAAAAACATAAGTTTCTCACATATTGGACGAAACTATTTCGTCTTAAAGTCTTCATCACTCAAGTAGAAAATGAACCGATTCTTTTCTCTGACCGTTGAATAAAAGGAAAGAAAAATTGGAGGGAAATTTTAATTTTAAAGATTTTATTATTGCCTATTAAATAGAGATGGGTAGAGGCTCTTAGGGACGAGATGAAATCTAATTTTTATATCTATGGATTGGGAATGTTGGGGGAAAGCTTCCAATAACATAACTCTAAAACATTGATTACTTTTTTTATTGTACAATTTAGCGTTCTTCTTCTTTTCTTCTCTACCTGTCCCCTCGTACGCAAAATTGCATAATAAAAAATGTAGTTAATGTTTCAAAGTTTGGTGGATAGTACACGAAATGAGTGGTAGAGCGCACAGCTTTCGGCAGTTCTACTAATGAGTACGTAAAGCAATTTATTTCTGTTCTGTTTATGTGTTCAAGTTATTTGTTTTGTTTATCGTTCGTGGTTCGATGCACAACTGTGTGACAACAGAGAGCTTGGTTTAATTTTCAAATTTCTTTTGTAAATCCCTCCACTGAATATTACAAACATTTTCAACAGATATCAAAACACGAAGTCACGTAACTTTACTCAGAGGAATAGTAACCTAATAAAAAAGGTATCGCACTATGTTTATTAGTTTATATAACTACTCTCTTAACAATAAGTTGTACGTTATTAATTTAATTATTGCCAGGCTAACTGTCTTGATTGTGTACAGAGCAAGTACACAGTATAGCCAATGTTTTTACTTCGCCATCATCCATAAGGGTAATGATAAGTGTACCTCGCGTCGTGTTGGCAGTATTTTCTGATTTCTTCAAACTTAAATATATCGCCAACATCGACCGTCAATTAAATTCACGTGCTCTTCTGCATCCCGTTCTTTCTGCATCGAGCGCGTGAAACAGATATTACCGTGTGTCTTAGTTCGTTCTGTTATTAACTTGTTTTTTTTTTTACATGAAATAGTCTCTAGTAAAAATGGCCATTGAGTGGCCATCTGTTAACGCCTTACAGCCATTCATATCAAGTGGCGACCCATGGCCGTTTGGTGATAACAGATGGCCACTCAATGACCATCTTTACTGGACGATGATCTTGTTACTACTATTAATATTTATTCGGACTTTATAAGTTAGGCAGCCATATTGCATTATTTTCGGTAAGGTTATATGACTTAGAGTATAATTTTTGTATAAATCGCTCAATCATACTTACGTGTCTGACATAGGATTCCGGTATAACCCTCGGTACACCTGCACTCAAGAGGACGAGTGCACGTTCCGTGTTGGCATCCTGGTAATACTTGACAGTCGCGACAGGTCTCACCCGCCCAGCCTAAGCGGCACCTGCCGAAAGAAGGTTCAATTCAACGAGGAGGTCCACAGCGTTTTCATTAACAAATTTCCGAAAATATTCCTGTTTTTGAGGAGTGAATGTCCGTGACGGAAAACTAACGACTTTACTTATACTAATTAAATAAATAATGAAAGACTTGCAACCTTTTATAGACGAATAATATATATCTTCTGATAGGAACACATCGGTTTGATTTACATTGCGACAATCTTAAGTATTTCATTATTTATTTAATAAGATTATATAATAGACGTTAATTGTAGTGCGAGTTTACTTATACCTAGGAGTGCACCCTAAAATGCAGAGGTGGGCAGAGTTAATCAGAAATTGAACTTCGTTAACCGTCAATTTATTAGTCCAAAAGTTAACTTTTGTAGTAAACAATGTTATTTATTCGTTCGCTCTGTTGATTTTTAACTCAAGGTCAATCCGCGAGTCGGAGGGTGGAACCAGAAATGAGGGGAGGGCTCGCAAAGTCGCTAAAAATGACTGGATCTTTACATGACCATGGCGCGTATCACCCTAGCTGAGTAACACTAATTTCCCCCTAGGGGACTTGCAACTAGTAAGTACGTGTTTGGCGAACACGGGCTCCGAGCTGAGTCTGGTATTACTTCCACTTACTTGTGCAAGGCTCCTTCCTTTCTCTTTCCTTACCTTCCTTTGTCACTTCTTTGTTCTTTTCGACCCCGAAGCTATTAAGGCTAGGGTATCTTTCATTTTCCTCGTTGTAATGTTTTGATGTGATGATGTACGTTTTTCATTTTTTGTCGTGTCTCATTTTTTGTCGCCCACTCATTTTTTGTCCTCAATGTTTTGATGTATGTTTTGAGATATGTTTTGGTATGTTGTAATTCAGGAGGGTTTTTAGTGGGTATGGTTGAGTCATTCGGGGAGTCCCACACGCGGGGAGAGTCGTGTTGGCTCTCCCTAGTGTGTAACTGCATTTTTCCTACCTGTACAAGTTTTTAGGGCTCCAATGACCTCGATGTTGACGAGCCGTAAAACCCCACAAAAAAGGTGACACTAATTTCTTCTACTTCGCGTCAAACGATGTTGTTTTCATAGTGTTTCCCAATCCTTTATCGCGAATAGCTACTTTTCCGTTCGACATCCTTCTGTACATTTTTATTGCAATAACATATGTTAACATATTTTTTGGTCTTGAATTTTTCAAAACAAAATTCCCATAACTCTCTTAGATTAATGTGATGTAAGTAATTATTTTATGAGAAAATTTTGTATGCGTATCACCTAAGCACGAATCGATGCTTGCTGGACAAAGTAACAGCATTGATTGTTAGAAAAATAATGTTCCATGAATTCATTTATTTTTTACGAATTTTCTGGACAAACTTTAAAAAAAGGATAAAGCTTGTTTCTTTATAATGACAAATCCTTCTATAATACACTTCAAGAACGATTACTCCTACCTGCATTCACCAGGATATTCACAGTAGCCTCGAGTCGTGTGGCAATCCTTTCGACAAACCGCTGGAATAAATAAACTCAAATTAGATTGAATGATGATGATGATGATGATAATAATAATGATAATAACATTTATTATTTTGTGGCGAGGCTCAGACTATTACCCTAACCACTAACATACAGAACATTCTATACACACACATTCAAACACTTGAGTAAATCGTGCAAATGAATTATCGTTGTTTAGAGCATAAAAATGATGTGATGGCGATTTCCTATTGTTTCGCCTTTCTCTTTGCAAGATTTCAAAATTATAACAAGAAAAGAATAATCTTGCATGTTGCATGCTGCCTCAATTATTAGGATGTTACTTGACTACTCGAGTTCTACTCCCAAGAGACGTACCTCCAGTAAGTACGTGTTTGGCGAACACGGGGCCCCGAGCTGAGTCTGGCATTGCTTCCACTTACTTGTGCCATGCTCCTTCCTTTCTCTTTTCTGACCTTCCTTGGTCACTTCTTTGTTCTTTTCGATCCCGACGCTATTAGGGTTAGGGTATCTTTCATTTTCCTCTTTTTGTTCTCAATGTCTCGATGTATGTTTTGAGATATGTTCTGATATATTGTAATTCAGGAGGGTTTTTAGTGGGTATGGTTGAGTCATTCGGCGAGTCCCACACGCGGGGAGAGATATGTTACCTCTCCCTAGTGCGTAACTGCATTTTCCCTACCTGTACAAGTGTTTAGGGCTCTAATGACCTTTGATGTCGACGATCCGTAAAGCCCCACAAAAATTACTCGAACCGTAACAAATGGCAGCTCTGACGCGTCTGACCATCCTGGTAATCTGTGGCCGTACGTACGAGTCGAATCGTCAACTACATCGTCCTTCCATTTAAATCACAGATATACAAAAATTTAGCGAATTGAGGACACCATTAAATGAAATAAAGAAATTTCATCTATCACTCTTTGTTACGACGCGAACCTCTTGTTAGGCAATATAGGCAATTGCCTAGGGGCGCAAGATGTCCGGCCGATTCTTCATAAATTCGGATGAACCTTTATTTCTGTGATATTGATGAAAATTTTCTGTGTGTCTAGACAGGAGAGAAGAGTAAGAACCCCCTTAACACGGAAAAGAATGAGAGAAAAAACTAAATGAAAAGAGAATGATGGTATATATACTCACGTTCCGAACAAAACAGACCGTCCCATCCTTCCTCACATATACATTCGAAACTTGTGTTACAGTATCCATGTTGGCAACCAGGGAGCGCTATGCACTTGTTGCACAGTTCTCCATAGAACCCTGCAATAAAAGAGAGAAAAACAACGTATATATTAATACAGTTTAACACAACAGTGTACCCTCTGCGGAAGAAAAATAATGTTTCCGCTTCCTCTGTACTGCTGGGTGAGTGAGACCGTGTACAACATTAATAGTAGATACATCCCGCGCTTGGCCGGACCAAGTAAAGTTTTCAGCTGGAGTTTCCCTCACCCACTAAAACTTTACAACCGTAAATTCCACAGCTTTTCAATACCTTTCATTTCCATTTTCACAGAAGGTTACGTGGCTTTCAAAGTATGTATTTAATACGTAACGTAATCGCCGTAATCAATGAGTTGGTAATCATACAAAATATAACCCCCAGGGGACTTACATCTAGTAAGTACGTGTTTGGCGAACACGGAGTCCCAAGCTGAGTCTGGCATTACTTCCACTTACTTGTGCTAGGCTCCTTCCTTTCTCTTTCCTGACCTTCCTTGGTCACCTCTTGTTCTTTTCGATCCCGACGCTATTAGGGATAGGATATCTTTCATTTTCCTCATTTTTTGTCCTCAATGTTTCGATGTATGTTTTGAGATATGTTCTGATATATTGTAATTCAGGAGGGTTTTTGTGGGCATGGTTGAGTCATTCGGCGAGTCCCACACGCGGGGAGAGCCATGTTGGCTCTCCCCAGTGCGTAACTGCATTTTCCCTACCTGTACAAGTTTTAAGGGCTCTGATGTCGACGAGCCGTAAAGCCCCACAAATAGAAAATAGTTCCTAATTCTTTGCGAATTTGTCCCGGATAATTTTTTGCTTTGTCAGATACTTAAAGAATAATTTATGAACTAAATTACTGTAGAAGGGATAAATAATTAGTTACAAAGCATAGTTGCCTCTCGAATAGAGCTCTATTTAGTGACGTCATCACATAATTCCAGTGACATAAATTGAGAAATTAAGTGATATCTTTACGTATTAAATATATAATTTGAAGGAAAAATAATACTTAGCGTGCTCCCAACAATGTATTTTCGATGAAAAAAATAGGGGAATGAGAGTAATGGAGTAGCTGATGAATTTATAGTGAAGGACTTCGCGTGTTTAAGAGAGGGAACCCCTGCTGAAAACTTAATTTAAAAAATGTTAACGCAGTTTGTAACTGCTTTTTTGACAATAAATCCATTGGTTTCTTTAATTTATTTTACAATTGAAATAATTTGTGATTGCTGCCGAAGCGCGTTTTGGGGAATACTTATCTCTTGCGTCTAAAGGATAAATTAGTTTTTTTTTCAACACTTGATGACAAATTGTGAAACTATTTATCAAATTTTAAAGTAGTCTATATTTTAAGTTGATTTGCTACGCTTCTTATGGAAAAGACCAAAATCTGAAATCCTTATAGTTTTCAAGATCACAGGCAAGAAACATACAAACAAAATCTTATTTTTATACATTTGTATAATTTCGTTACACTAAAAGATCAATTTCTCACCTATCTTGCATCTGCACTCTCCAGGTCTTTTGCAGTAGCCCTGGAGCGGGTCGCAACCTCTCCTGCAGATCGGGACGTCACACAAATCTCCGGTCCATCCCGGCAGGCATACCAACTCTCCTTCTTCCGTGCAAGTGTAATGACTGTTTTCATGTTGACGTGCTGGCGCCTCACATGCCTGCCAACAGGAGAAAAATTATGTTGAATTGTAGCAATCTGAGAGGAAGTTTTGTTTTCTCTTGCGTAGCATGTAATTACAATAAGGAAAGTTTTCATGTGACNAGTGCCGACCCCCCCCCCCACCAGCCTCCCTCAACCATATAGGTACCGTACACGATCAGCAATACTGTCATTATCTGTAATAACATTAACCTCAAATTTTTTTTATCATTACTCCTTCATTACTTTTCAACCTTACACAATCATTTCTAATTTCATTACTTTTCATCAGTATACTTTTTAGTCACACAAAGAACCAGACCTAATTTTTTGTGTTTCCAAACGAGTCACCAATGGATAAACGCACAAAAGCGTGTATCGCAATAGTTTTGGCATTAAGCTCAAAGCGAAATGTAAAGCGTCGACGTTGGATGAAGTCCTGGCTACAAAAACCGAGAAAAGTATTCCCACGTTACCCCGCTAAAAGAGATTAGTGTGATGGAAGCAGACGATTACTAAAATTATTTTCGAATGAGTGATGTAACTTTCAATAAAATGCTGGGAATGGTCAAACCATTTATGGCGAGAAATAACACAAATATGAGGGAGTGAAAGATTAGCACTAACTTTAAAAAGGTGTTGCTCCCTGATCTTTTGGATGTGATTATCTTCTTTAGCTCTTTCCTATAATTACACCGAAGTGAGTTGATTTTTCTCTCAACGTCGGCACGTGTAGCTCCGGGTTTTAATTGGATCAGAATTTCTAAAAGTTTGTCATAAACTACGTTTCTCCAGTTTTTATTTTTGTTATAAGAATTCGTAGGGTTCCACAGTTCTGGAAAAGTTTCATACATCACAAAGTCACGTAGTATGTAATCGGTATAACTCGACGTCTCACTTGATTGTAATTGTTGGTCAAATAGTTCACAGTAACTCATTTTTTCGCACTTATGTTGACTACACCGTGCTATGTGATTAACTGAGTAATGATGGAATACTGATGACCCACCCTTCACGGTCATTACTAATGACAGTATCCCCACCACAGTAATGATGAGTCGAAATCAGAAAATCCGGATTCTCGTCATTACCGGGCATCATTCCAGTTTTTTTCCACCTTACTCGATCAGTACTAGTGTCATTCTGATAAGATAATGATATTAATATTGATCGTGTAGGGTCCCTTTTACATTGATTCTGGCACCACAGACGAAGTCTGTGTCTGCTTCAGTCTGGTGCAGTGGTCTCACATTAGTCTCGATGCGATACCGACGTATGCTGTTTAGTAAGGCTTTGAAATGCGCGCGAAAATTGACAATTACTCCAAACATGACATACGCAGTATGATTCGCTTTTTTATTGCAATAAATGTAATACTGGCGATAAGACTTAGATCTCGCATAAAACTCCATATACCCAAGGCCATAGATAAGGTTCTGACAACCTTTGAAGAGCGCTTTGCTGACAAAAATAAACATCGCTAGGACCCGATTGCAATCACGTGGCTTAGAGCGTCCATATTGATGCTAGCTTCCGTTTCCATAGTAATCCGTCATTTCGTTCAGCGCAAGGAACGAATCGTTCATCATTCATTCTCTCATTGTTAACTCACTCTAAGTATCAATATGATCGCCGTATATATGGCCTCGCATAAACCATGTGCCAGTCAATGGAGTGGCACCATTCTTGTTCCATCGAATGCAATACCAGACAAACAAGAAGAGTCCTCAAAAAACGTGATAGTCACTGTTTTAGGGTCAGAAGAGTTTCAAACTGATCGACCACATGCCAAAAGTTACGACGATGAATGCAGAAGTGTACTGTGTTTCACCGGCTGCGTTGCGATACAAAAAACGGCGTGGCCTACTGTCCACCGGCGTGGTTCTTCGCGATGACGCATGTTCACACTCTACCTCTTTTACTGGAAGATATTTTAGGCTATTTGGTTATGATGACGAACTGAAAAAGTTTGGTTCAAAGCGAGGCTCGGGTGATAGTGTCGTCGCTCATCACCAAGTCATCCCGGGTTCGATTCCAGATGGGGTCAGAAAAATTTGTAGCATTTCACATTAATGTCCCATATCATATAACTGTGACTACTGAAAAGCAAAACCTTCCTTCCTCTATCCAGCTCCTAGTATCAATAACTCTATTACTAACCACTTCTACTCACCCCTCCACGTGGACCGAGTTGTTGGTAAACCCACCTCCTAACAATAGCCCTACCACCCAACTCCTATCCTATCGCTCCATGTAGATAAGCTTCAATAGCACGCAACATTTCCCATTTATATATACTACAATAGATAAATAACAAAAATTACATTATCGCTCTTGGCCACTTTCATTTTGAAATAGAATTCAAATAAACTTTGATGTGCCTATAAAAATAATGCACTTGACATTATCTACTTGTAGACATTAATAACAAAACGTAAAAAAATGATACCAAACTCATAAAAATGAAGTATAAATGCAATGATGCTAATTTTGTTGCGAAGGTCCTACAAGATAGAAAGTGTCAACGGTTTTAAGGAATCGGCATCGAATTTGAAATCGAGAATTAAAGTAAACAATGTGGAATCGAGATCGTAATGGGACATTTTTGAAATCGACAAATCACCTTTTAATCGACTGATATCGGACACGTTAGTATTTTGCTAAAAGGGAATGTGAGGTGTGAATGAAACACTGACTCACACTTTATTTTCATTCAAAATGCTCTTATTAATGTAAACTCAGCTCAGTTAATCGTTATAATACGAATTAAGTCAACAAACCTTTACGTAAATTAAACCATGGTAATATTTAAAAATGTTTTCAGTATGATAGGGTAGGACAACGGTGTCCAACTTTTCTTAGCCCGCAGACCGTTTTCTTTACATTTTTGATCGAAAGGACCGGCACGGGATGGAATTTGACAAAATGTTGCCCAATCGTCATATTTATTTATTTCTAATGCGACATTTTCATTCTCATCATCAAATTTATATTATTTTCTATTTATATTTAAGCCGGAAAAATTACATAGTAATATTCCTTAATTTTGAAAAGTATTTTTTATTTCTATTTTATCGTATGACGGGGTAATTCGGAACACGTTTTTCTGTTTTCTCTCACCAAACATTTCACGTTTAGTGTGTATTTTGACAGCATAGATTCTTAACATGAAGTTGTGACTCCCAAAGTTCTATGAAAAAATTTGATTAAATGTACTAGAACTCGCGAACCGTAAAAGAACTTCTATATTGTTGTATTTGTAAATGGGAAATGTAGTGTACTATTGAAGCTTATCTACATGGAGCGATAGGAGGTGGATGGTAGGCTATTGTTAGTAGGTGGGTTGATTAAATGAGTTAACCAACAACTTGGCCCAGAACAAGTGGTTAGTAATAGTTAGAGTTACTGATACTAGGAGGAGCTGGGTAGAGGAAGGAAGGTTTGCTTTTCAGTAGTCACAGCTACATGAACTGGGACATTAATGCTACAAATTTTTTCTGACCCCATCTCGAATCGAACCCGGGATGACTTGGTGATTAGCGACAACACTACCACCTGAGCCACGGGTGGGGCACCAAAAGAAGTTTTGAGAGCGGGCATTTTTTTTTCGGTGAATAGGGGGGGGGGAGTCCTGATCCCCTGCCCCCCACCCGTTTTTGACTATGTCCTTCCCCGCGAAGAGAAACTGTGTAACTGTAGTTGACGTGAGAGATGTACACAAATACAATGATTCATTGAAGTTTGTAAGTTCATTGTCATGTGACTCATCCACTATGGAACTGTACATGCCTCGCTTGCTGTTCAGGGGAGGGTGCGTCATCGTTTTCACCTTCGGTTGAATGAAAGTTAACTGTGTTTTGCTCCAAAAGTAATGAATAATACACTTCTCAGTTCGGAAAGATCGCATTTCATGCGTAATTACGTTCGAAAAACTGGAATCCGGGCAGTGGAGGTAAGTTTTATGAGACGTTCATTTCCATTTTACTTTTTTTCTTTTTTAAGGACTTTGACCAAAAATTTGTTTTGGACGTACGTATGAAGAAGTCATAGAATCTGTATGGTTCTAAATAGCCATACAGCGAGAATTTGTTTAAAAGAGGTAAAACACATTTTGACAATGGATTTTCAATATATTTTGCGCGTTGCGTTCTTCGCGTAAACATTTTTATCGCTATTTAATTAACTGAAACTATAATAGATGATATGAGTGTATGTGTACATTTTCCTGCCGGATATGATCAACGGTAAGAAACACTTGTGAGAACCAGTTCTTCACTGGTTTTGCTCGACAATTTTCGTGACAATACTTGGAGAAACTGATGATCCGGAATACATTTTAGAAACGTCGTCTACACATGATAGTAAGTCCGTGTTTTAAATGTATCCTACTTTTTGTGATCCGTAAAGTAATATTATACTGTTATAATGTAATGATAATAAACAACGAAACATTGTTTTATATTTATTATTTGCGAATGGACCCTTGTAAGGATCACGCAAAGCCATATGATTTAACTGTTCATTTTCCTCTGTCACCACACTTCGTTCATCCTTTCGCTATGATTTTTCTTCCTCTCCTCTGTCCATTTAGTTCCTGCTCTTTTTTGGGATTTCATTTTCCGACTGTACTTTCCACGTATCTACCTTCTCTATGTATAGTTTTCAGTCCAAAATGCCAGATCTTTTTATTCGAGCTATTTCTAAATCATTTTTTACTTCCTGGATCCATGGGATGGCCTTAATTTTATTTTATTTAACATTGTTTTATTATATATAGCAATCTAAGCGGCGTTGTTCCGAGCTGCGGCGTACCTACACCTATTGAGACTCGGGGCGGGAGTATTTTCGGAGGCGTCACATTAAAACTTGGGAAGGCGTCCTCACACAAACGTGTTTGAACGACTACTAATACATATCCACTGCTCCGATGCATTAAAAAGAAGTGAAATTTGAGTTTTATTTATTTACAAGGTCAACTTTTATTTATTTTCCGTTTTTTTTAATGTTTTAAATGATATTTATGTTAACGGAATAAATAATGAAAGATTACGACCTTTTATGAATGAACTATAACTCGTTTCAAGTCGTTGTCAGGTGATTCAAATAATAACAAGGAACATAACAACAGAACAAATGAACGTGACATTAAATATAAATATAAACAGAAAATATATTCGGCTCGTTCGTAGGAGGTCGTAAATCTTTCATCATTTATTTTATTAGATTATTTAATTATCGAATTAATACGATTATGTAACTATAAATTAATTGTAGTAGAATTTATATTAAGTGATATTTGGAGGCCCCTTACATGACGAAACCCTGGACGGACCCCCCCTCCGCCCCCCCCCAGCTGTGCTTTTGGTCCTGAGTGACTGTCGTACATATACATCAACGTCAACATATTAGGGTAAATTTTTATTTTGGCAGCATGTCGGTTTTGTATTGTAGAGGCTCACTAACGTAGAACTTTTCGAAATTCCTATTATATAGGTTAGTAGCCTATGTTATAGGTTATAGCCTACAAAATAGCCTATGTTATAGGCTAATTAGCCTATGTTTGCTACGTACCACAACTTAATAGAGATACCACGGTTTGTGTTTGTATAAGTGCTGTTTTCGTATACACTAAAATTACAACGATTAGTACCTGTTTTATGATAACAAAAACTCTCCAGCGAAACTTGACCCAGCCGGGTTTATTTTATTCCACTTTCAGTTAAATACTAATTATGTAGCTCAATGTTTCGTGCTCTTTTCCCTCCGCGCTAGGGGAATGGATTTACTTAAATAATCAGGAGTAAGGGAAAAAATCAAATTTTCAAGTCATTTCAGAGCTGAATTGGGATAAATGGTAAAAGAGAAGCAATAACATAACAGATCTTTGGTCCTTTCTTACTTTCCTTTCTTCTTATTTTAAGGGCACTTATGCTATGATTTTGTCCTGGGAATGCAGAAGTGGTAAATCCGCCACTCCCTTGATCAGAATTGATGGGATGGTCCCTTGCTTGCTTCCGGAGAGTAAATTAGTTTTTTTTTGGTTTAACACAGTTTTAGACACGTATCGACTGTGAACACAATCCTCATTAGATGAATATCAAGTTTTACATCACGAAATAAAAAGACATTCCATTTCAAAACAATCATTAGTATCCTAAAACAAACAGACAAATAAACAGATGCATCCCCATGAGAGGACATGTAAAACTTTTTATTCACCTAATGAGTACTGTGTTCACAGTCGAAACGTGTTTAAAACTGTGTTAAACCAAAAAAATAGTATAGTCTGAAAATTATGAAATTTTATTCAGACAAAACTATCCTTTATAAATTAGTTTAATGTCCTCCACGTGGTCATGAGTTTTTGAGTACATTTTTGAAGATACAAACATAAAACTTTATTTTCAAAAAAGCAGTTGCATACTGCGTATGACCACGTGGGGGAAAATAAACTAAGTTACTCTCCGGAAGTAAGCAAGGAACCATCCCATCAATTCCGATCAAGGGTCCAAGGGCGGTGGTGGATTTAATATTTGTAAAAGAAATTACTTAATACATACGTGCTGTTATACATTTATTATTCCAAAATGAATTATAGATTGTAGGTGCAGTAAAAATTCGTGATCAATAAAACCAAAGTATTAATAACATTCCCTCCCAAAGAAAATCTGCCACTACCCGAAGGAAAACCGGAGAAAAACCCTGGTCAGAGATAATGTACACAACCGTGTCACGGTTGCGTAGTTTGAAATAAACTATTAAAAACAAAAGGAGCAAAAACAACATGATTGAAAAAGAGGAATTTAATTAGAATCAAGAGTACTATAACAATGGCGTGATAAAGTATAAGAGATATTAACAACACCCACATCATCCGGAGACATGCGGAAAAAAATTTTTATTAGAAAATTGAAACTCTCATAAACTTCTTTCATTAAAATCTGTAAATTCTTTCACACTAGAAACAATAGCACTTCAAAAAGCTTTTAACTGCGGATTTAAAGAGATTCAATTTATTTATATCCTTCAGATTTTGGGGAAAGGAATTATACAAAATTATTCCTGAATGATAAGGGCCTCTTTGGCAAAGATTTGTTGACACGCCAGGACTGTGAATTTTAACATTATTACGAGTGTTTTGTTCGTAAACTAGACTATTTCTTCTAAAGCAGGGGTGCGATTTTAATAGTTCTGTCTTAACAAACACGACTACTTCATAAATGTATATGCAAAGGAGAATATTTAATTATTTAAATAAAGGTTTACATGAATTTTGGGGGTGAGATTTACATATAATCCAAACTATTGTCTTTTGAATGCTCTGAGTGGATTGGCCCCAGAAGATAATGCCGTACCGTAAATGAGAATAAACATTTGCAAAACACACGCAGCGAGAAAGGTGTTGACAAACAATGTTGGCTAAAATTCGGAATGAATAGCATATTTTGCTTAGCTTGGAATTCAAATTCTGTAATTTTTTTCACATTATAGAAACAAAACAAAAATGTGAGTTGAGTTAGAGCCCTGTATAGTGAGAGATGATTATGATGCACTTCGTGGCCTACTGCCCTGTCGACGTTCATGCAGCTAAGAAGCGAGTGGAATTCGTAAGTGCTTGAAATATTAACACTGCATGACTCATGCTCAGCTGAGAGCCATTGAGGATTTCTCTCACCTACTTCGGACATCCGCGTGTCAGTCTCACACGGTCTCATCAAGATACATTGTTGTACCTATTGTTAACAATGCCATTGTTGTACAAACTTCAATGGCATGTTCTACATTCACTCACATTTCTTTTGGCTTTTATGAAGTATATAAATAAACTTTATTGCCAAAACAGCAGTTTCAAACTGAGTATGACCATGTGGGGGATAATAAACTAAGTTACTCTCCGAAAGCAAGCAAGGGACCATCCCATCAATTCCGATTATTATGATTATCTTGCGTCTTATTAATTCATACTCCTATTTAAAAAATTATTTGAATTTTTTAACGAGGCAATGTATAACCTTTAGCCCCGGAAACAAACGAATAATAATTTTTATTAATTAGTTACTTGCTGATCAGGTTCTCGACCATACAGAGGTTTTAATATTTACAGAAACTTTTGAGGAAACTTCTAACTTGATTGTTGTGTGAAATAACAATTAAATGCAGGATATTTTAATTTTCTTGTGGTAGAAAAAAGGAGGATGGATGAGAAGAATGATAGGTACAGTGGAGTTATTGATAATTTGGTAGATAACACATTTTTAATTAAGAGGGTTTGAATATATTTTTGAGATATGGATATTTAATTGTGTTAGAAATATTTGGTTGTTGTCGTAAGTTGATATATATTGTACTTGGGCACAAAGGAAGTAGCTTATAGAATTTTGTGGAGAGATTAATCAGATGGTCAACTAGGAGATTTGTAGATCATGATGAATTTGTTTGTTGTTCATAATAATGGTAGTTGATAAAGTTCGTGATGAATAATACATATGACTGGAGGAAACTCTGAAAAAAGTGTTAGGGTACGGAAATAATTGCTAGATTATTTTAAAAGCGACAGATCAAGAAATTATAAATACACTAACATTACGAAGATTCTCCGCGAATACATGGTCAACAGTCTTTCTTAATTTTTCTGGACTTCAACGATCGCGCATTTCGATTTTGTGTCGGCCATCTTGTTTTGTTTCTCATGCGTGGTTTGATTCGTGGTTGTTTTTACTTTTAAAATGACGAACATTTTGAGGGAGAACTAGCTCTCCATGCTAGTCAAATCACTGCGAAGTACAATTATTTCCTTTGTTTTTATTCAGATTGTTTTACGACACAACTTTATGAATTATAATGATGGAAAAACATGATTTAATTTCTATCCATCACTGAATAGGACAGCATAAATAATATTCAGGATCTCGCTTGACTCGTCTGAAATGCTCAAGAGTATGTACAAACATGGCGGCCGAGCACGACGCTTTCGTTATTTACGCATGACTCCTCGGAAAAAATGAAATATCTTCGTTTACTGTCCGGTGACAGGTAGATAAAAGTAATGTAAAAATATGACAGAAAATTTACTACAAATTAATGTAAACTTCCAAAATTTTTGTGATTTAAAAGTTGGTCTTTCTTTGAAAATAAATGATTTCTCCATAAGACGCAATGTATTGCACCTATTATAATTGCAATTATTTCATTTAAATTGCCGGTAAGGTTTGTTTTTCAAGTTTAAATCACAATAAGTACTTGTTACCCCGTTAGTTTGTGCCGATTATAGATATTTTAGTAATTTAATTATTCCTACGCTAATACTACCTTAATAGGTATGAATGGGGATACAATAGCGATTATGTACACCCAAAATTCAATACTTGACATGTGTGAATTTGCGAGAATTAGTATATTCCACAAATAATTTGCAATGATTGTGAAAGAACATACATTAATGAACACATCGAGAATCATTACTCGTAAAAAACGGGGATTCTGAAGGGATGCAAAATAAAATTTTATCCAAATTTAATATATATAAAATTAAATTTTATTTTACAAAAGCGCCATTAGTTGCCGCATCAAACATGTAATCTATGATGATTTTTTTAAACAATCAACTCTGGTATTTAATCAAATTTTTGTGGCTCCTGTAATAACACGTTTTTAGTACTTTAAACTTGTGCCATAACTTACTCCTGAAGGCAGAGGTGGATCCACGATTTTATTATCAACAATTCCGTTGTGGCCAGGGTGTCAGCGTGATTGCTCGTCACCAAGTCATCCCGGGTTCGATACCCGGGAGGGGCAAGATAAAATTTTTAGCTTTTCATATCCATGTCCCAGTTTAAATAGCTGGTATGTATGAAGAGTCCGACCTCTGCGACTAATGCTCGGATACAGATAAAATTACGACGGGTCTAGTGAGTAAACTCAAATCAATAACTGAGACTTACTGGTACTCGTCTTCGTGGTCCTTAGCTGGTCTGATCGATATACATACATGTATCAATAATTCGTTGTAAGGCCAGGCAAAATGATGTTCATTACAGGTCATGGAAATTTTCATTCCTATTTGGAGAGAATGTGTAAAAAAGAGATGCAGAGCCAGAGTGTGTGCTATGGGAATGTGAAATATGGGGTGAAGAGTGAGAGGAGTTCTTGCGGTTTCTTAAGAAGGGTGTGATGAATGTGAATCATAAAGTGCAAGGATATGTTTAGCAAATTCCAGACTGTAATAGGCATGGTGAGGGAAGTACTAATGGAAGACGTTATAAGAAAAAAATAGCGCTTCGTAATAACGTACATCGCAAGTGAGGCGATTGTGTAGACCACATACCGAAATAACTGAAAAAAATTACATTGAAATTATTCTTCCTACCGTTTTTTGTAAACAATTTCTTATTATATGTCGCAAAGTTTCGGCAGTTGATTACTGCCATCGTCGGGTTAAACAAATATGTTCGGTTTATCTTGGTAACAAAAATAAAGCAAATTACCCACGTTCACAAATAAAACAATTCTGTAGAAAAATAAATAATATGAAACACAAACTCTCAAAGCAGAGAATCATAATAAACAACCATAAATTTTTGATAAGTTTTCAGTGTCAGTTTGTAAATTAAATGTGTATTTCGTAAACTTGATGTGTAACATTTCTGAAATAATACGTTTTTGTAGACGTGAACAATGTCAAAAATAGTTATGTTAGTTTCGCGACGATCTACATGCCCACGCTATCTTCGCACCATCATAGCAATTAAACTATCCACAGGAGACACTTAGACCGATTAAAACAGCTATGGCGTTACCAATGAAACTATTTTTTGAGAAAGAAACAAAAAATTTTTTTTTTCAACTTTGGGCACTTGATACCTATTTTCTAAATTGTAAAAAAAAAAATTAAAAAAAAAAAAACATACCTGTTTCTTCCACTTAGGAACGTATCCAGCAGGCAACACGCACGGCAGAAGGGCGATGCCCAGCAATAACAGGGGCAGTAATGGAGGCGTCGCGGACGCCATGTTGACCGGAGTGAGTGGGTCGGAGGTACGGAGACGACTGAGAAGACCTCGGAAGACCCTGAAGGCGATGGAGGAGGTGAAGAAGAAGGAATGGAGGGAGGCGGAACCGGAGGAGCAGGAGACGGGACGTGGAGGATCGGGGATGGCAAACCGTATTTCGGGATAAGTGTGCTGTGGGATGAGTTTCCTCAAGTCATAACACCGTACAGTAAATAAGAATAAATATTTGCGAGACGCACGCAACGGGATAGATGTTGACTCTGTTACGACCGGGATTCGAATTTGTATTGCTTATTTTACTTAGAAGGGGTAAAGAGGGTGGGGAAAGATAGAACTTACACTTGGTTCGGGAGAAGGTATGAAGAAAACATTTTCGGACATACATGGATACAGCCATATAATAGATAATTTCAGGCAAAACATTATTTGTTTTGGACGTACAGTTCGGCAAATGAAGGAATAAGGTCAAGTATTTTGGTGTTAAACCTTCTCCACGTCAGGGGCGGTTCCAGGAATAAAATGTTTGGTGGTGTTGGAGGTAGGGGCATTCCAAAATGGCATTTGAGTACATAATACGAGTTACATGAGTTATTTAAAGAAATATTGATTCCTTCTATTTCTGATTCAATATCTCTTGGTTAATGATTCACACTAATAATAAGTATTAAAAAATATAAATAGGAAACAGTTCAATTAATTATAAATTAAATAGTGCTAAAAGAAAAAAAGTCACAACAAATTTCTTCCTCTTTCTGGTTTGTTAGGAGAAATAGACAATTGCGTATAGTAAAATATTTTGACTCTTCTTCATTCACTTACGATTGACCTGACTTATGTATACTACAGAAACATTATTTGAAGTAACCTCTTGTTTATTGTTTACACTCCTAGTTCAATTTCTTCATCAATAATGTTAGTGATTAATTTTTTTTAAAAATATGCCCGTGTATGGAATAGAACATTAAACATCTTGGGTGAAAAAATAGTTTCCTTTTTACGGGAGGGGCCATGGCATTTCTAAATTAGTCAAGTTACTTTCATAATAAAATAATAACATATAAACCTTATTAGAAACACTTTATTTATTTCTTTGAACATTTTGTGAAAAGAAAATTCCTCTTAAAGAGTTTGCAAATTGATCTTGGTATGACCCCCGCCTCCAGTGAGAAAGAATACAAATAGTTAGTCACTTGTTGTGATATCTACGGAATATTAACAAATTCATATTTAAAAGAATAGGAAAATGTGATTTAACAAATACTGTCAAAATATTTTAATTATTCCTAAAATATTGCTAAGAAATCGTAAATATTAAGAGTACTCAAATTTTGAGAGTATTTGTAACAATAGTATTAATTAGACTCCCAGCCCTGGGCCTAGGTCATTACTTGCACTGAAAGTACATAGATCTTTGAAACAGTGTTCGAATTTAAGGGGGGACAAGAAAATTTACCCCCCCCCCCCAACTTCGTTTTATGTTACTTCCCAAGCAGGGAAAAATAATCCTGCCTCTCGTAATTGTCAATAATAATTGTCAAAATTAAACATTAATTTCTACTAACGCGCCATCATATTTCATGGAATATAAATTTTAATTAGGCTCTCTAAAAATCTTTTTAATAAGAAAAATAAATTAGAAAAGTGTATAATAGGTCAATATATACAGTGTACGTAGTCTATCAGAATTAAATACAAAATTACAAAACAACTCTGAGGTCCTTTTAAATTCGCCTCCCCCATAAATGTATTGACTTTCCCGTGAGAATTTTTATAAAGTAATGTATACATGTATGAAAAGATAAGCTCCAAAAGCTTTTCCATTCTACATTTTCCTTTATTTGAAAATGGTGCGGTGACCCACCGACGACCGGCCTCCTCGACCCAGAACCCTACTTCCCTGAACAGTCGTCGCCGCTCGACTGTCAGCTCTGCGCTCGCTCAATGCGAGGTCAATGAACGCAACGGGATACTCACTTGTCCTTGGCGACGTCATGGTCTCTACAGTAGAAACATTGTAGCTAGAACTGAAATTGGGACTAGCGTAGGTGGAATTAAATTACTGAAATATTTTAATACGGCATAAATAAACAGAGTAACATAATCTCATTGTTGTGATTTCAACTTGAAAAACATAACCTCAACGGCCATTTAAAGAAAATAATTGCAATTATAATTGATGGTGTAATACATTGCGTCTTTTGGAGGAAACTCTTATTATCAAAAATAGACCAACTTTTAAACCACGAAAGTGATGGAAGTATACTTTGATTTGTAGTGAATTTTCCTTAAGGTGGGACTAGCGCTCCAAGTGAGTCAAATCACTGGAATGTATAATTGTTTTCTTTAATTTTATTGTAATCCTTTTATTTCACAACATTATGAATTATGATGAAGAGATAACGTGGTACAATTTCTTTCTATCAGTTAATAATTTTTATAATTTAAATATATATAATTTTCAGGAATTCACTTGAATCGTTTGAAATCCACGAGAGCGCGTACAAACATGGCGGCCAAGCGCAACGGTTTCGTGTATTATGCGTCACACCTCGAAAAATGAAATTTATTTTTATTGTAACCGGTAACATGTAAATAAAAGTTACGTAAAAATCACGGAAAATTTACTACAAATAAAAGTATAGGCCTACTTCCATCACTTTGGTGATTTAAAAGTTGTTCTTTTTCCCTAACGATTGTTTATTCCATAAGACACTATGTAACATACAATTATTTCATTTAAATGTAAATAAAATAAATTTATTGTCAAAAAACAGTACAAACTGCGTATGACCACGTGGAGGGAAAAAAACTAATTTACTCTCCGGAACCAAGCAAGGGACCATCCCATCAATTCCGATCAAGGGCCCTAAGGCAGAGGCGGATTCAAAAAATTCAGCAAAAATTCCTAGATAAGATAAAAAGTTAGCTGCGAGTTATAATACTAATAGAATGTCAATATGTTTGTAATTTTAAGCAAAAAATTACATGTAAGTTATTATCGAACTATAGATTATTCTGAGTATAGTGCTTAAAAATTGAAATAACACTAAATTCACGATTTATTGTTACAATAGACCCGCCCCTAGACAAAGCCTAGAGAACCTGTATGATAAATCCGCCTCTACCCGAAGGAAAACCGGAGAAAAACCCGGGCCAGGATGGGGCTACAGAATTTATGTACACAAACGTGCCAATGTTGAGTACACATAAAACTAAATTAATATGAGCCATAAGACAACACAATCATGCAAGAAAATAGTTTTTGAAATTGTTATAAGTTGTTTAAAAAGTACTACAGCAATGGCGTGATAAAGCACAAGACGAATTTAACTTTTGTAAAAATCAATAAATTCTTTTACAGTGTAGAAGCACTGGTGCAGGAGGTAGTTTTTAACCGCGGATTTGAAGATATTTAATTTCATAATATCTTTTATATTCTTGGGCAGGGAATTATATAGAACGATTCCCGAATGGTATGGTCCCTTTTGGCAAAGAGTGGTTGACACTCTAGGGCGATGAATATTACTACTCGGTAAGGTATGCTTTTCAAGTTAAAATCGCATTTATGCCGCAAATATTTTAGTGATTTAATTCCACCTACGTCAGAGAAACATTATGACCAGGACTTTGAATGCAATGCACTGAAACATCGGAAAATATGCACTAAAGAGATTCAAAATACGCAATTAAAATCCAGTTCAATGCGCTTAATATCCGCTTCAAAAAACAATTTGCACATGTATCTATTTATTGCTGAAAAATGCAAGTGTAAATTAGATTAGTTGAATAATACCAGTGAGCTCCTTCATGCAGTATAAACCATATTTAAATAATAATAATGTAAATTCTGCTTGATTACAGTGATGTAATTTAGAAATTACAGAGTTCAAACAAAAAATTTCAAAAATATGTATTTAAATAAATTAAATTCAAATGATCCCATGAGGTTAAAAATGCTAGAAGTTGAGCCATAAAAAGTGCTTGTGTAACCTCCAGCTAGTGATAAATAAAACCATGTATTGAATAATCGGTCAGCAGTGCGTTGTAGTCACGCGCGTTGTTGCCGATGCCGTATGCTCACAGCTGACAAAACTGTACCAGTCAGTGGCGTGAAACTCGCGGCAACAACGCGCGTGTCTGAAATCCATCGCCATTGAAAACTTGGCTTTATTTATCATTTGCTGGAGGTTACACAAACAATTTTAAAGTTTACAATTCATTGTAACGTGATCATAGCATTCTCCTGAGTGCTACAGTATATATATTATTCCTTAATAATGTGTCTGGTCGTTTTTAGCAGTGTTTTAGAGAAAATTAATAACTCATTATATTTTCCATGTAGAAACTTGAAATTAATAAATGTCACAAATACAACAGTGATCATTCGCTGAATAAGAATTATTTTTGTCACTTTGTTTTATAAAAAGTAATGAAGTCGTCGTACCGACAAAAACCGCTAAAATATCACGTTTTTTGAAACATTTCATGTTTAAAAAAATTAATATTCATTCAAATAACAAAATTTTTCACATGTGTATTATGCAAAACAAAACTATAAATCTAATGATGGTAACTGTTTCTTTCTGCGATTTTCTTGTACTCTCCACAGCTATTACAAGTTAGGGGACTATAATTTAAAAAATCCGATAGTAAGGCATTGTTAGTGGAAGAGAAGGTCTGATGGCATGAATCTCGCTAAAAGACAATAAGTAAATAAATAGCTATTAAATGCATTAAAAATTCGAGATGAATGGTAGCAAAAGTATTTGTGACATTACCACCTATGTATTAATCTTAATACGAAGTAATTAAAAATTTTAAACTTTCCAATTTTAATTTATGTGGCATTAAAAAGGTTATTCCTCCACCATCATTGGAGATCTCCCTAAGATTTCCATTTCTTGAGTTCTGGGGCAACTGCCCCCCCCCTCTCACCATCGTCTTGACGGTACTGGCAGGGAATCGAAGTTTCGAGCTGAGTATCAGATGACCAAACTTCGGTCGGATTAAAATTACGCACGATGTCTCTTTCCCCCTTTTTTTTCCTTCATTTTAATTGGCCTACGATCGTTCTTGACAATCACATCTTCAACATCGTCATTTCGCGACACACTTATATTTTTTGTCACTAACCAAGCGACAGCATGTCTGGAGTGCGCTGCAATGTTAAATCTACATCTGCCTTAGGACCCTTGATCGGAAATGATGCGATGGTCCGAAGCTTTGCCTCCGGAGAGTAAATTATTCTCCGTCATGAAACTTAGCCCAAAATTATGCAATATGGCTGCCTTTTACGAATTGCTAACGTCTACGAATTCAAGTTATATACAAATACATATTAATAGTAGTCACAAAAGCGACTATTTGAATTAAAAAATGCAAGTTAGTAACACAAACTAAGTCGCAAGCAAAGTAGTTTGTCCTCCGCGTGCTCATACGCAGTTTGCACTGCTTTTTTTAACGATAAATTTATTATTATTATTATTATGTTCCCCACGCTCGATGCAGAAAGGAAACAAAAGCGACCACTAGAGCACGCAAGTTGAATTGGTGTCCGATGTTGGCGATGGATTTAAGTTTTCCGAAATTCGAATGTCCTACCAACATAACGCGAGGTTCAAATATCATTACTCTTATGGACGATGGCGAAGTATAAGCGTTGGCAACATGGAGTACGAGCTCTGAACCAATTACCAGGCCAGTCAGACTGAAAAAAAAAAGGAATTAATTAATAATTTATTGCCAAAAGAGGTGTAACAAACTGTCTACGACCACGTTGAGAACAATAAAGTAATTTACTGCGATTAATATAATAACTCCCTAGCCTCATTATTCCCAATTCATGTGGGGTCGGCGAATGGGGATGGGTATGATGTTTCGTTTTTTGGATTGGGTTGAGGAATACTCGGGTGCCGGACGCCCTTCCTGCCGCACCTCCCCTGAAGCGGTGATTATGAAATGAAATGGTGGTGAATGATTATGAGTGAATGGTGTGGTGGAATGATAGGCAGGGGAAGCGGGAGAACTGCGACTAATATACAATAAATTAATAAACACAGTGCGTTTCCATTCATGGTCTTTTTTGTAAGGTTAAATTTTCTTGACGCAAAGAAACATGACTTGGAGTATAGCTCGTCCTCCACGTGGTCATACGCAGTTTGTAACTGCTTTATTTATTTATACATTTATTTATTTAATTCCACATGGCCACCATAAAGTGTTCCTGTCTCTGCCAATGAGGAGGCTGTAGCTGTATCAACCCATGATTTTCAACATAAAAACGTTTAACTCGCCTTCTCCTGTTGATTTTGCTTTCCTTCATTATTATAGCTTAAGAAGCATTTCACATTTCTCTACCTACCAATAGGAATTGTCTAGGAAACGAAATATAGAAATTGAGTCAATAGAAAACGACTCCTCAAATATCTCCTAATCTGGTAAGGCTTAGTAAAAACTTAAATATGGGGTTCTTCATGTGTTGAGATATTGTCTCGGTTATTGATGTTTTAAACGGAACTGTTCTTTTTACGGCTACTTCAACTCCCACGAGAAGACGAATACGAAGACGTGACATTTATTGAATTTGTACGAACAACAACAGAGATACAACATCCGAAATCATTGAATACTTGGTTCATTTCAAAAACAAGGAAAACTGGGCACTTTTCACGCGCCGTGAGTGGAACTTTTTATATTTTTATTTTCTTCTTCTTCGTTCATTTCAACCACTCCATGTGTCCAGTCATTAGGTTTTGGAGAAGTGATTTTTTGCTCCTGCGTGGTTCTGAGGGTGCTGATTACGAATTTTAACCTTGTTTCCTCGAGAAAGTTCGGGAAATATGAAAATAATCCAATATCTATCCGTTAGAACGCGTTGAATTTTTTTTATTTTACTTATAACGTGATAAAAATGTAATTTCGAAGAAAATTTTTCATTTCAAAAACGTAACTTTATTTTTCATTTATTTGATTTTCCACTTACTTGTGCAAAGTTCCTTCCTTTCTCTTTCGTGACCTCCCTTGGTCACCTCTTGTTCTTTTCGATCCCGACGTTATCTTTCATTTTCCTCATTTTTTGTCCTTAATGTTTTGATCTATATTTGGTATGTTGTAATTCAGGAAGGTTTTTAGCGGGTATGATTGAGTCATTCAGCGAATCCCACACGCGGGGAGAATCATGTTGGCTCTCCCTAGTGCGTAACTGCGTTTGCCCTACCTGTACAGAATTTTAGGGCTCGATGTCGACGAGCCGAAAAGCCCCACAAAAAAGTCATTGCAAGGCTCCTTGCTACATTGGTTAGTCTTCAATATCTTATTTCAACTCTTTCTGGAATATTCTACATACCCCAGCCCCTAATCTTGTGTCTTTACTTGTATCTTCTTTCTTGTTCCATTTCTTTCTTCATAATGTCTCGTATTTCTCCAATTTCACTAACTAATTCCCGAAATGCCTCATAATGTTTTATGGCATCGAAAAGTTCCGACAAATTACATTCTACGGGTCTTTAGTGGTCTTTCTGTCAGACAAATAATTTTCCAGTTACATCATCGAATGTATGTTCAGTATCAATTTAAAAATTCTACACATTGTATCTGGTAGAACATTCACCTGACAAACAGCTCTTAAAGGTATACGATTTAGGAAATTTTGCCTGGTTTCTTGCTGTAATAAGTATTTTTGAAACTTGCTGTTCTCTGCAATGAAACTTGCGTGTTCTCTGCAATGCGCAAAAAGCTATTCAAAACGTGTTTTTCTGTAGTTCTTCGATGTTTCTTCCTGAAGATGTTGAAATTGGAAAAGTCAAAAATTGTAATAAACATCTTAAAATACACAAAGGAGAAAAGTTTCAGATTTTTTCCACAACTTTCAGACAAAAATTTCCAAAATACTGGAATATAAAAATAACTTGGTCTGTACTTCATCTGGGAACATAAAGGAATGGTTGCAAGTTATAGTAAATTTTGTCTAATTTATTTTTACGAATAAATCTTTTCTTCGTGTACTGCACAGTTTTCATAAATAAATCAAAAACCAAACAAAAAAAGCAATTTTCTTTTTAATTTCCTGAACTTTCTTTTGGGAACAAAGTTGAAATTCGTAATCAGCGCCCTCAAAAGCATACAGGAGCAAAAAATCACAACTTCTCCAAAACTTTTCGGGTGTACCGTTTTTTGAACGCAGCGTGACTTGGACTTCCAGACAAGCAACAATGTTACGGAATTTCTGCAGATTCACACTCCTCTTCTGCTTCCATTTCTTCTCTTCCTCTATTGAAGAAATATCATAATGGTAATTAGTGAATATCATATGCTTAAAACACTTCACTGTCTTACACTAGGGTACTACAGATGTAGCTACAATCATAACGAGCAAACCCAGAAGAGTGGACTGTGTTTTGTGAACAATACTTTATCCACGATGCCATGAGATGTTTTAGAGTCACTTTTGTGATATTTATTGCGATAATTAATGCTGTATTGTAACAGACATTATATGACTGTTTCACGACGAGAAATTTAAAAGAAAATTTGCAAATTCTATACCAGATAAGCCAACACTTGAATTAAAATTGTAAAAGTAAAACAATTGAAATATTTAAATAGTGCCTGTGTTTGTTTAGAACGCGAATGTCGAATTCATTGCTTCACATTTTGCGGTGATACATCCTAAGCATATGAAAGAGTAATTATCTCTCCTTGTGTCAGGCTCCCACTTATCAGCTAAACCCTGTGTACACCTCTGAAAAACTACCGTAAAATGAGAAATGTCTCCGCGATGAAGTCTTGCAATCGCTGCATAGCATTAAAAAGTCAGCGTCTATCAGTCAGTCTGTGCACGATTTTCTCAGTAACTACCGAACACCCCCCAGGGGACTTACATCTAGTAAGTACGTGTTTGGTGAACACGGGGCCCCGAGCTGAGTCTGGCTTTGCTTCCACTTACTTGTGCCATGCTCCTTCCTTTCTCTTTTCTGACCTTCCTTAGTCACTTCTTTGTTCTTTTCGATCCCGACGCCATTAGGGCTAGGGTATCTTTCATTTTCCTTTTCAACCAGGGGACTTACATCCAGTAAGTACGTGTTTGGCGAACACGGGGCCCCGAGCTGAGTCTGGCATTACTCCCACTTACTTGTTCAATGCTCCTTCCTTTCTCTTTTCTGACCTTCCTTAGTCACTTCTTTGTTCTTTTCGATCCCGACGCCATTAGGGCTAGGGTATCTTTCATTTTCCTCTTTCCTCTTCTTTTTTAAAAAATGTTTTTAGTAAAGTCTTGAGATATGTTGGGATTTGAGTTTTGAGTTGTACTTCAGGAGGGTTTTTAGTGGGTATGGCTGAGTCCCACACGCCGGGAGAGTCATGTTGGCTCTCCTTAGTGCGTAACTGCATTTTCCCTACCTGTACAAGTTTTAAGGGCTCTAATGACCTCCATGTTGACGAGCCCTAAAGCCCCACAAAAAAAAAAAAAAAAAAAAATTCCGAACAGCTTTTATTTGGATTTTGGAAATTTACCAATGAATACAGTGTTTAACGCGGAAGTTTTGTGTTAATTAGCTTTCTTGTGACGAGGAAGCTAATGAAATCGAGGAAAATTCCAACCGAGAGATAGTGTGTGCTGCTTACGTATTCGTTTCGAGATGTACAAGAAAGCAATGTACGGCAATATTGTCTCTAATTGTTGTACAAAAATGTCTGCTGCAGCATATGCCAATCACCATAGGTTAAAGCAAATTATCGAAGCAGAGATATAATCGTGTTTAAAAAATACTTCTAGAGATAGTAATCCAGGTTGAAAAACACGAATCCTTATCAGATTAACAGTGTCCCTATTATTGTGCATCTAAAGAAGATGAAAAAGAAAATTAAATTGTAACATTGAATGAATAGTTAATATTTTACGAGGATGTGTCTGAACTAGTACCATTACCGTTGCGATGAATAAAGAAATATTTTTAACTTTCTTTTTATCATGTACCCTTAATTATGACAAAGAGTGAAACAGACATAACAGTCGCTAGTTTTGCCGCAAATATTTCATAAGTCATATAGTGAGCTGTCGTCTAAACTGGTGTAGACGACAGACCCTACGACAGTGTTCTCAGCGGAAGGAATAAGGGAGGCCACTTGAAAGTCAATGCACCACATTTTCTGGTTATTCTTTCCCCAGAATATATTAAGAAGATCCGTGTAACATTTCACCATACTTTGCTAAAATGCGTGCAGAAGTAAGAGTAAATATTTCTCAGGTTGCTACTCATTCTCACCTGACCTCGGATATTGGGGACGTGTACTTCTTGTACTGCGTACAATATAGTACAAGGATTGAGTGGATGAAGACGTAACGTTACAGTAAGTTTTGATATACAAGGACTAAGTGCTTTTTCGCTGTATTTTTGAACATTCACTTTCATGCCTGTGAAGCTTACTAATGCGTCCGCCAGAGTTCGGTAGTGTAATCTACGTGACCGAGACGTAGAAGCAGAATTATATAAAGTCTATGAAGAACATTATTTTCAAATACGTAATCTGAAAGTGAAGTGAAAACCAAAGAATTCAGAGATCATAGTTTGCTTAATAAACAAGGCGCATAGTTGTGTAAAGTGTATTTTCCTTTTGCCTGGATTTTTCAGATGATTCCTACTAACGTGCATATTAGCAGAAAATACTGAAAACTAACTGTATTTTTGTAAGTTTCCTTCACTGCAGTGACGGAGATTAGGGGGGGGGGCGTGGGGGGGGGGCAGCCACCCCCTCACTTTTTTAAGGAAAGATAAAAATTTCATTTTAACCGTTTAAAACTGAGAGTTATAAAAAAATACACCATCCTTGATGTGCTAATCACCGATTGTCTTTCTTTGATTTATTTCATTATTTAAATCATACTTAGTGGAAATATGCAGAAAAAGTCGTGTTAATGAAAACTGTCAATATTTGTTTTCCCCCCACTTTTGATTCACAATCGCCGCTACTGTTTCACGGCATTTAATTTTTTTTTTTATATTCGTAAAGAAATATGGAAACTATCAAACGAATTTAGATTACACGAGAACCACGGGCGATATGAGCTAAAAAATGCAGATCTGTTAATATGTTAATACCCTCCGCAGAGTAAACTATATCAAATCACAGTACCTATTTTTCTTTAAATATTGATGTAATTTTTTGTATGTTTGTTTAACAAAGGAAATAAATAATTTTTATGTTTTATTTGTGAATTTTTTGAATGTCCAGTAATGATTGTTTGCAAATTCCGGACAACATCCGGTAGTTTTGCTAGTATACAATAATTTACCATTTTAAAACATAAGGAAAAAAGTTTGGAGAGGTTTTCAGATTATTTCATGTATTGATTTTAATAAAAAAACATTGACATAGTAAACATGAAAACAGTTGTTTATTTAAACATTGGGACAAAACTGATAAGTGTTTCCAGTAGATCATAACTTACAATCATTTTCCTTGCAGATAACTCAAGTTTTAATAAAATGAGACTGTTAGGCGCTGGTGAAACACATAACCTTTTAGAAAACTTTCAGTAATGTTTTCTAACCGATTTATATTAAATGTAGTTACTACAACAATAATTCATGAATGATGGTGTGTTAAAAACTGTGAATTGTGAATTATACATTTAAATTCAAACACTTATTTGCAGAAGAGTTTCTAGTTTGACTATAGCTGTCTAGTTTTGTGACAGTTTTCGTTCAATAACTTTACTTGTCAGGAAACGCAAAAGAAAAATTTCATACTGTTCTTTTCCGCATCAAATTTTTGTGTTGTGATAGTTTTCTAGATGAGATCAAAATCGATCCGATTACATGGAAATTTATTCAAAAACTGTCCCATCAAAGGTTTCATCCGTCAAAGCAATTTAAAACATTCAAGAGAAACAAAAACGGTCACCTGGACACTCATAATACCTTAATTAGCTTCTGCATTCTGATGCCAGCATTTTTTGTAGTATTTATGAATGGGAAATGTAGCGTGGTATTGAAGCTCATCTACATGGAGCGATAGGAGATAAGGAGGTGGATGGTAAAGGCTATTGTAAGTAGGTGGGCCGCTTAGCCGGGTTTACCGGCACTTTTTTTGGTGGGGTTTAGGGCTTTAGAGGAGGTGTTAATGGGAGTTGTTAATAATAGAGTTAGTGAAGCTAGGAGTAGTAGAACGTGTATAGAAGGATGTCACTGCTACAAGAACTGGGTCATTAAAGTGAAAAGCTACAATTTTTTTTTCTGGCCGAGAATTGAACCCGGAGTGACTTGGTGGCGAGCAAGCATGCTAACCCCTGAGTAACCGAATTGCCTGTACTCGAGAGAATCTGAAACTCGCCTCGTACAATGTGGAGAAGAGTTCTGAAACGGGACGTGGGTTCGCATCTCGTGCGGAGCGGTGTGGTATTCCTCGATGTGACGTGGGGGACTGGGAACTTAGCAGGTAACGGCACCCCGACCCCATGGCCTGCTTCCTCCGGTTGTACGACGGCGAGAGAAGAGTCACCGATGCGACCATTAAACTGAATTATGGCACATGTAAAAAGCTAAGGTGTTGTCAACTGCGACATTTATTTAACAGCGGTAAACAACGCGGCACGGAGTTTGCATATTTTCCGTTTTTTTAATACTTTCTTTGAGGAATCAATTTCTAACATTTTCAACCTCGTTAGAACACTTGAACTTAATTTAATTGTGCATATAAATACATGTTTTTGAAGATTTGTGTTTGAACTCCACCATTTTTATGTTTAAGTACTATAATCAATCAGAATTTATATGTTGATTATTTCAATGTAGCGTATGCTGTGTGAATAAGCTCAGTGATGTTATTGACCAAACACAATGTACACTTCTTTAGTAATATGTAATTTAATTTTTGAAAGATCATAATTTAAATGTATTAGTACATTTAATTGTCTTTTTATTACATATTTCGAACTTTTTAGGGGAATATTTTGAGTGCTTATTTTCCGATTTTAGTGCTTATCAATCCGATCTCTGGCAATCACTTTGTGATTTATTTTTAGAAAATGTCAATATTTATCTTTGTTTCAACAAAAAGTGAAATATCTTCTTTAGGTCTGGATCAGCAATATTTTCGTAATAATTAAAATAACATTTAACAGCCGTATTTGTTAAATAATTTTTGTAGACCAGGAAAAATAGATTTAACAAAGCTGGTTGAAACGTTGGGATGGTGGATTTATTAAAAGTTTACACTCGTCGTGTGTAGATGTTTAATTCCCTAAACGAATTTTTGTATAAATCATTATTTTCCGTTTGAAGATATGGAGTTCCAATTTTCTTCGTAGTAACAGCCAATTAAAGATATTTATTAATTAAAGACATATTTTAGAATGAATTATTATGAATAGAGATAATTAAAGACATATTTTAGAATGAATATAAATACGCTACGAGAAAATATTCAAACGTATCGAAATGAAGGATCCGTACTGATATATTTCCGTCACAATACTGCAATTGAAAATCATCCTCACTTTCTCGAAATGACGAAGAGAAAAGAGGAACTTTGGTCGAGACGTTCCGCTGAGAGATCAGAAATAGGTAATTATAAAAATAGAAATGTTCTTTTGAAACTGAGTTTAGGCTATCAGGATAGAATCCTTTAATGTGCGCAATGAAATCTCAGAATCTCTCTTTATTTTTTAATTACACGTTTTGAAAAACAAAATAAAAAACTATGATGACATTTTTGAATATTCCTCTCCGAATTTGCGTTGTCTTACGCGTGCAGTTAACGTTTGGAAGTGGGTTAACAAATTTTTCCATCTAAACTATCAAAGAGGGGTCATCTATAAAATAAAATAAGTGCTTGCAATTATTTCAAGCCTAGAAAATGTATACACTAAATGGTGTGAAGAAGACATGGTGAACCCTAATTGCCTTCATTTAGAGTAGAATATCAGAAAAGGCAATCAAGTCGTACATTCTCTATTGATATCACCGAGGAAGTGATAAATCATCTGCATTTTTTAAAATCAAAATAGGTAGCAATGTTTGTTCATCACTGTTGGCAAATCATTGTTAAAATATAAGAAATGTTTAAACAAATTTAATTAAATACTGCAATATTTTTTGTAAAATCACCGTTTAAAATTAATGTTTAAATATTATAAATGTTTCAACAAATTACAAGAATTTTATATCTTTATTTATTTTTCTCTCAAAACTAGGGAGATACTTCATAAATTTGAGACGTTCAATAAAGTGGTACATGTATCATATAGATGACTCCTTTTCAAAAATGCTTCCTCAGAACGATTATACTAATTCATGAATCTAATTAGAAACAATTTGTCACGTAATTATTCAAGATAAATTGAAGGTCAAGATCAAAAAAATACGGCATACGTCAATAAGACATTGTTCCGGCCGACAAATGGTATCTGTTGTTATAAAAGAAAATTATAGAATAAAAAAGTGAAAAGTATAGCTTAAAGAATCCAAATATCAAGAAGTCTCTCGTAAGCCAAGTGTGGAGGTTGTGTGGTTCACGCAAATATTTGCCACATTTGAGTCCTTTGATTTGCGACTAAAACCGACAAGAGGACGGATACGGGTGTTGATGTATTTGCCACGATAGAGCGAATACGTCCAATACAGTCAGAAAACACATCTACACTTGGCTGTGTTGGGGCAAATGCACAAGTACGGAACGCCAAGTGCCAGCATCAACTAATTAGTCTAAAATCATGAAACGAAAATGGGGGGGGGGCGGAAAATAGTGATGCTAACTTTACCGATGGAAAGACGATGCATTGATATGCTATGGAGTGGGGAACAATGACGTATTTGTCCGGCTCTAGTGCGCACCTAGCGGGGAATATGAAAAACACTATAAAATATCCATCCACGAAAACAAAAATTTACTTTCAGAATCCTTCGTTCAAAAAGTGATTAATTTGAATGAGATGAAATGGAAATACCTTTACGTAACTCGAAAAAATAAATCTGGAGTTGTATTTGTTCTACTCATAATAATATAATGGACTCACAATAATAATTATGATTGAACATATATGGAAATTAATTATAAACATCTCGATTTGCCTAATATTTAAGAAACAGAAAGAAAACAAACCGTCACCTTCCAGCCACTGTGATAAGAGAGCGCAGAGAGAATTATGAAGCAATAAATCTTTCACTGTTGTGTCTATTTTACGAACAGATAAGAGCTTCCTCTTACGTTTGAGGAACATTTTCTCCGTGTTCTTCATGTTCTTGGATGCAAAGTGAATGAACAAGATCGCGATCACATAAATGCGTTAGAAAAATATTCCTCGAGGAAGATTCTAATAAGAAACCGTAAATCAGGTAAGAAAATTGAGAAATAATTTTTGAAAATCGATTGAAGGATTTATATTCCCATGACATTGCTCACGAAAATTTTGTGTTTTTTTTTCATTATTTTTTGTGTGTGTTAAAAGAAATATTGTGTTCATTCCTCAGTCGTCACAAAATGCATTACAAACATAACATACATCGCTGTTACATCACATAGGAGATTATCAGTAGCTCTAACTGTAGTACTATTCACGAAAGCTTGCAGTAGCGAAATTCAATATGGCTGCTTCGTGCACATTGCCAACTTCTACGAAATAAATCCTCTAAACTCTATCGCGTTGGTCATTCCGCCGCTAACGTCATTTTAATCTGCTGATGTTATGTGAGGGTAACTTCCACAACTTCTTTGATGTACGAGTAAAATACTATTTGTTCCGCTGTTAATTCAGGTAAATAGTATGTTGTGAATTAGAACTTATTAAAAGAAATATTGCCACTCAGTATCGTATAAAAAACAATCAAAACCCATAGAATTCATTCTCAAGAATCACTAACAATTTATAAGGAAATTTGTTTTATATTTTATACGGTATACTGTTTTAAGTTTCCACAACTCTCTTCAATAATTCACTGTTCGTAACAGGCTCTTCATCTTCCTCTGCTTCTTCCCGAAACTTCTAAAACGCGCTGATGATGCATCTCCAGGCTCCCGAACAGAAACGGTAATTTTCTTGTCATGGCGGCTGTGTGTAGTGTCCACTTATATTTTTCAATTAATCGTGTGATTAATTAATAATCAAAACTAGTTCTAATCGTCTTTCTGAGCGTCAAAATAAAAGAAATTAACTCTCTCACAAATTTATAATTTTGCAAAGCACAGTTGGAAAAATCACAAATTATTGGTTAATCTTTATAAATATTAACTCAGTCACAAAGTGATTAATTTGCGTACGAGAATACGAGTTAATTAACTATACGAGTTAATGAGCAGAAAAATTCATTTAACACGCTCATAGCACCTCCCAACAAAGACTAGGAACACGATCTAAGCACAATGGGGCACACATACTAGAAAATAGATTTTGTCTTATAGCTTAATGATTTTATCTCGGATCGGCGGTAATAAAATCATGTACTAAAAGTAGTGCCAATATGAACGCGCGGAACATGAGATAATTATATCATTATCGTTAAGGATCAGTGGAGATCATGTTTGCAACACCGTGCACCCACTTCAAACTAGTTAGACTAGAAGGAAATAATTAAATAAATAAACAAACAATTTACCATCAAATAAGCGGTTACCATTCACGTGTGATCACAACTATGTATGTGGAGGACAATAAAGCGACTGACAGCTGCTACTTACTTTACAAGAAAACCCCATCGGTGGCGCAGGTGGTAGTGTTGTCGCTTCTTCTCAAAACATCACGGGTTCGATTCCCGATGGGACATTAATAGCTTTTCACATTAATGTCCCAGTTCATATAGCTGTTACTACTGAAAAGCCAACCTTCCTTCCTCTATTCAGCTCCTCCTAGTGTCAATAACTATAACCCCTCCACGTGGGTCAAGTTGTTGGTAAACCCAGCTAACCGGTCTACCTAACTAACAATGACATCCCACCCAACTCCTAACTCCTATCGCTCCATGTAGATAGGCTTTAATAGCACGTTACATTTCCCATTTACATATACAACAATAGTATACTACTTTACAATAAACAAATGAACTCCCTGCTTTTCATGTTTATTTTTCTTGGGTTGGATATCTCCGCCGCAAACTTTGGTGGAGAGGAGTATATGTGTAAAGATTTATTATTTATTTCGCTTGTGGAAACCTGGACTTTTTCATACACTCATTGTAAAAAATCAAGTTACATTTGGAATCCATGAAATACGCAAATTCTTCAATTGGAAAAGTAAAAAATATAATCCTAGAAGGAATAGTGATAATATTTTATCCCTAAATCCGATTCATGAATGCATGAAGAAATTTTGATTGTTTTTGAACGTTTACTTCTTTTTTGTGGGGCTTTAGGGCACATCAAAGGTCATTAGTGCCCTAAAATTCTGTACAGGTAGGGAAAATGCAGTTACGCACCACGGAGAGCCAACATGACTCTCCCCGCGTATGGGACTCGTCGAATGACTCAACCATACCCACTAAAAACCCACGTGAATTACAATATATCAAAACATATCTAAAACATTACATATATCATTACATATAAAAAGAGAGGGAAATGAAAGGTATCGTAGGGATCGAAAAGAACAAAGAAGTGACAAAGGAAGGTCAGGAAAGAGAAAAGAAGGAGCCACGCACAAGTAGATGGAAGTAATGACAGACTCAGCTCGGGGCCCCGTGTTCGCCAAACACGTACTTACTAGATGTAATTCCTGGGGGAATTGAACGATTACAATACCTATCTTTTACTATAATCATCATGTATATTAAGACACGTATACGTATCCGTAGGGAGTAATTCACACCAATAAGAATCGTACTTCGGAGCAAGTAAAGTGTGTCGACAATTTCCTATTATTTCATCCTCCCGAGATAACAGCATTTAAAAATTACATCAATAAAAGAAGCTACTTGAATAATTTATTTGAAAACTTCATAGTTCATGCTAAACATGAAACCGAGTGAAACATACCGGGGTAAATATTTTATTACATGACCATACCAAAAAAATTACTACACTTCTTAAAAAATATTTAAAATGTAATCAGTTCATTAGATATATATTTAATTAAATTTTTGTGATAGCAGTAGCTATCAAAATAAATTATCAACAATTTTACATAGATTTAAGTCCACTTTGTCACGTTTCGTTATTCACATATAAACCGCATATACTCAGTTACTTATGTAAATAATTTTTGTTCTCTCTCTCTCTCTCTCTCTCTCTATATATATATATATATATATATATATATATATATATATATATATATATATATATATATANATATATATATATATATATATATATATATATATATATATATATATATATATATATATATATAAGTTGTTACAATGAAACAAAATATGTCTCAAATAATTCAATTATAAGACTGTAATAAATTCATCCTATATCCACTGTGTCACAATTTTCAATTGTGTTATATACTTTAATTAAAATTTAATAATAAATTACACCTGTTACTACGAAACTAGGTTTAAATTGATGCCCCAATAATACTTGAAGTATACACGAACAAATATTTTGCCATTTGCCATTGTAAGATTTGATGGGAAGTGTTCGGGATCAGAGTTTTATAATCGTGACTTGTTGGACAAATAAGATTGTACTCATCAATAAATGAAAATGAAATGATTTCAACGAAAAAAATGTAATTCATAAAATTAAGTTATGCCATTGTCATCAAAATTGTGAAAACTTTCTCAAAACATTCCTGTAGAAAATATAAATTGTAAAAATTAATTAAAACAATGTTAATTAGTTTTAAGCGAATTTCATCGGTATAACAAAATAACCCCATGCCATACTATGACAATACATTTGAGATACTATCGTTAACCAAGTGTCCTTACATTTAAAAAAAAATTAAAAAATAAATTATTATTCAGTGTTTCAGTTAAATTCAATTAAAAGGTACATATCAATTATTATCATTTAGCGGAAAAATCATGCTGAAATAATTAATACAAAAATTTAATTCACTTGATTATGAGAAAATATCACAAACTTTTATTGCATATCATAAACGAATACATATCTGACCCCTGCGTCACGATGTCACACGTGAATCAATGGACACGCTGCGATGTGGAAGAAACACTTTAGACCCCTTTACCAAAATAGATTGCGGAATTATTATTTATAAATTTATTGTCAAAAATCAGTACAAACTGCGTATGACCACGTGGAGAAAAAAAAACTAATTTACTCTCCGGAAGCAAGCAAGGGACCATCACATCAATTCCGATCAAGGGCCCTAAGGCAGAGGCGGATTCAAAAATTTCAGCAAAAGTTCCTAGATAAGATGAAAAGTTAGCTACGAGTTATAATTCTAATATAATGTCAATATGTTTGTAATTTTAAGCAAAAAATTACATGTACAAGTTATTATCGAACTATAGATTATTCTGAGTATAGTGTTTAAAAATCATAAGAATTGAAATAACACTAAATTCACGATTTATTGTTACAATAAACACGCCCCTAGACAAAGCCTAGAGAACCTGTATGATAAATCCGCCTCTACCAGAAGGAAAAACGGAGAAAAACCCGGGCCAGGATGGGGCTACAGAATTTATGTACACAACCGTGCCAAAGTTGAGTACACATAAAACTAAATTAATATGAGCCATAAGACAACACAATCATGCAAGAAAATAGTTTTTGAAATTGTTATAAGTTTTTTAAAAAGTACTACAGCAATGGCGTGATAACTATTTAAAAACAAACTTTCATTTATACAAATTTCACTCAATAAATATGTTGTTGTACATATTTTATTAAGTTAGTTGCAACTTATTGATATATTGTCGTGACTCAGTGGACAGGTGAGTAATACACGCTTCCCTTGACCAGTATGAACTTGCAATAAACAGGAGACTGTTCACTCCGAAGTACAAGAAGGTGATGAAGGCTTCAGATAACTCCTAGAGACTGTCCTCGAAACGCATTCTTTTTTGCAATGGGTTGATTATTCTCTGATTACGGCTGCGCAGTAGAAGGTTCGTGACATATAAGTGGACATATTCTGGGGACAGTACAGAATTATACAAAAATAGAGATGTAACGAGAAATATTATAATAATTTTTGTTAATGAAAATTTTTGGAAATTTTGTTTTCATAAATAAATGTTAATTGAAAAATGAAAATAAATAACATTTGTTAACTATAATAATTGGCATGTACATTACGGAACATGAGTTTTCGTCTAGCGCATTTAGAATTGATGCAAAAATTTCATTATTTCTCTTATGATGTATTTGTGACAACTATATTAGATAATTTACATATTCTGCAAATAATTATTTGCATAAGTATAAACTAGTGATGCAAAACCATTGCACATACTTTCTCATATACGTTTCTCAGTCTGCACTTAAGACTGACATTAAAATATTCTATGAAGAGAGAGTTATTTTTGGCATGGTTCTCTATATTTTGGTCGTCTTCATTTGCAAAGTAAAAATTAACAACCTTCCAGAAATATAGTTCAAATAGGTCTGGGTGGAAATGGAGCACAGTTGTAGAAGGCGAACTGGTGGTGTAGTGGTTGAAACTCCTGTAATTTGTCAATGCAGATGTCCCGGGTTCGATTCTCGGCTCGTCGCCATTTTCACCTGACAGAAAGTTATCACACATCTTCTTCACGTGTAGGGTACACGGAAGAGATATATGCAAATATAGTTCGTGTTTCAGGGTTCGCGTATGGAAGCGTGGGTTGGTCGGGTAGCATTGGTGACGGGAGCAGAGACATCTGCTGGTCATCGCGTGACTGAGTGTCTGCTGAAGGCAGGACTCATTGTGGTTGCAGTTGCACCATTTGCCCACTCGCTCAAGGTATGGAATATATTATTATTACCAAGGAAACGATTTCTTGCAATTTAACCTCAAGGGAACATTTGATTTTAATTCATAATAATAATAATAATAATAATAATCTTTTTGTCAAAAAATAGTACAAACTGCGTATGACCACGTGGAGAACAATAAACTACTTTACTCTCCGGAAACAAGCAAGGGACCATCCCATCAATTCCGTTCAAGAGGTAGAGGCGGTTTTAACATTTCAACACATTCCTAGGATAAGAATAAAATAGTTCGGGACGTGTTTTAATATTAACATAGTACCAACAAATTTGTGTTTAATGAAAAAAAAAAATTTCAGAGGTACGTATATATTATTCATAAAATATTGTTTACAAATCGTAACTATTAAAACACGCCATGCATTGTTGTAGTACTCTAAATACTAATTGAATTTCTTTTTTCCTTTTCACGTTTCCATGTTTGTTATCTTATTTATTTACAATAATTTGTTTCTAACTGTACGCAACCTTGGCTCGGTTGTGTACGTTATCTCTGCATCCCGGCCCGGGTTTTTCTCCGGTTCTCCTTCGGGTAGTGGGGGATTTTCCAATAGCGGAAATATCATCAATACTTTTTTTTATTATTAATCTCAAATTTTTACTGTTTATAATATCAATGATTCAGTTTGAACTAGTAAATGGATAACAGTACGTATTTATAAAATAATTTCTTTATGTATTAAATCCGCTTTGCCCTTCGACCCTTCATCGGAATTGATGGGATGATCCCCCGCGTGTTTCCGGAGAGAATCATAGTTTATTATCCTCCACGTGGTCATACGCAGTTTACGATTAGGTGATGATAGTATATTCGATTTACGTAACTTGAAAACGAATGAAAGTGATAGTCAGAACCGAAAAATTATTTATTGCGCCAAAGCGGCTTTCGACAAATAATTTTATATTCAGTGGCCTATAATCAAGATACGGGAAAATAAGCGTTGACGGATTCTATGGGGGGATCTGTGGGAGGAGCAAAGGGGGGCTATAGCTCCCCTCCCATTGGATTTCGCACACTACATTTATATGTTATGGGTAAACGTAATTTGTATTATAATTTCTGCGCATTACAAGCGCTTGTTGAAGCGACTCGCAACCTTACACAAGTTCCATGCAGGCTAAACTCTGCAATACTTGTATAATGCCGGCACTTCACGTGGCGTTTCGTATTTGTGTATTTGCCAACACAGCCAAGTGTAGGTGAGTTATTTGTCTGTATTCGATGTATTTGCTCTGCTGTGGCAAATACGCCCGTATCCGTCCCTTGTCGATTTTTAGTCGCACGTCAAAGGACTCAATTAAGGCAAATATTTGCGTGAACCGTCCACTCTTGGTTTGCCGTGTTTCGATCAGTAGAGCGCGCATGGTCGATATTTGTTGATATTCTGGTTCTTGTACTTTTAATTTTGACTTTTCATGTTGTACAATTTCTTTAACATTTATGTGGGTTGAGAGAACGAAACAGAATAAATATTTCTTGAATTATATCAAATACATCCCGTCCGTCACTTGTATCAGAAAACATATTTGGCATTATTGAGTTATTTGCGTGCTTGGATCATGTGAGGATGGCATATTTGTACGTACGTCAAATATTTTGCTAAATACAGCGAATACGCTACACAAATACCTCAGTGCCAAGTGAAATGCCGGCATAATCCATCTAGCGCAACCGCATTGCCGAGAGTACAACTCACGGATAGCCTCCAATGTTATTAACGCATCGTGAGTAGCCAGTAGACGACTTCTTTCTGTGCGGAACCTTTATCTGCTTCACAGAGGATGGGACTGCCTTGAGATTTTCTGTATGCTTGATGTCATCTATAGACGACATGCAGATTTCTATTGATTTACGGAATGCCGGTTTTTCCTTCATTCCATACGTTGTGTAGTCTCTATATACGTTGTGAACTGTTTGGTATCTCACTAGTAGAGCCTTTTTTTATTGGTACTCGGATTACGAAGAAGACCTCTCTAAAACAGTTGTTTTAAAGAATGTATCCTAAACAAAACTGTTGATTGGGATATTATTTTAAAACTTTTTAATTATTTTATATTTGTTCACTTCTTCTACATCCAAAACATATTTTTATGAATTATTTTATTTTTACCTTTAAAAATTGTTTTCGCCACGAAATCCTTATCTTTCAATTTGAACATTTTCCATTTTAAATAATTTTCTCAATATTTAATAAATTGTTAATTATATATTTGATGAGTTGATGTATTTTATTAAAAAGATTAATAAGTATATTTTTATAAAATACATAAAATCACTAAATTTTATAAATATTTTCTCTGTCGTAAAACCATAATTTTGGAACAGAAATTATTATTTCATGTTCTCCAGGTCTGTCCCCAGTAAGCCCCACCCCCATGATTACGGTCTACATCCGCCACTGAATATAACTACAAGTAAAATAATATTTAAAAAAATATTACTATACAAAAGGAAATTATATATTTTTGGATTGTAGGCTAAAGTTATTATGTATTTATCGTATTTTATTTGTTAGTGGGACACGGTAATGCGTGTTCCAGAGTTTGAGGCCGTTGGGTGGTCAACGTCTCTACGTCAGAGAAGCCCATCCCGAGGAGGAAGAAGAGCAAGTAGAAGCCCTGTTATGGGCGCAGCGGTTGGGCAGACTTCGGTTACTAGTGCTCGCTAATGAACCTCTCCAGACACGCGACGCTTCGTCTATACTAGGTCAGTTTCTATACTCCAAGCCACGTAACTTTGCCGAAAAATTATGCAATATGGCTGCCTAACAAGTATTGCCAACTTCTACAAATTCAAGTTATATCCAAATAAATATTTATAGTAGTCGCAAAAGCGACTGTTTGCTGTAAGGAAATACAACAAACTAAGACCCAAGGTAATATCAGTTCCACACTTTGCTCGATGCAGAAGGAACAGAATAGAGCCACTAGAGCACGTGCATTGACTTGATGGCCGAGATTGGCGATGGATTTAAGTTCTCAGAAGTTCGAATGTCTTGCCAACATAACGTATGGACGATGGCGAAGTAAAAGCGTTGAGTGCGAGCTCTGTACCAACATCAAACCAATTAGACTGAAAAAAATTTATTAATAATTTACCATCAAGTAAGCCATTACAAACTAAGACCACGTTAAGGACAACAAAGTAATTTACAATAAACTAGTAAGCACAGTGTATTTTGTTTCATGATTAATTTTTTAAAAGTTAAATTTCTCGAAGCAAACAAACATGACTTCTAGTATAGCTCAGATGATGGCCGTGTGTCTTGACGTTGGTGGAGCTTGTATTTGAATCTACAGTGATGTAACAAAAATTAATTACTACTAACTTTCTCGCCTTTTTTTGTTGTGAAAATCTTCTTTTGCTTTTGTTTTAGCTCTTATCGAAGATATAAAATCCAGTACGTCTGTCATTGACTGAAGACTATTGGTACAACAGAGCTCCGCAGTTTACGTAGAGTTTCTGTTGATGTTTCTCGTCTGGTCTTCTGGATATAATTACTAAAGAAAAACACACGTCACGATTTCGTAAAACAATTTTTATTCTAAAAATACAAACGAACATTACATTTCGTCTTCAATGTGAGACATCCCACATTCCGAGTGTAGACAACAGAAAGCGTTAGTAGCGCGACGTTCGATCAAACCAAGGTGGAAGTCAAGGATAAGGACAAAAATAATAGCTTGACGCAGTGGCGCTTTCAAGAGGTGAGCGAGTACCAGTACGATTAAGTAAATACACGACTTACTTAAAATATACTATATATATATAT
>NNCF01125918.1:750890-761023 GCA_002313205.1 Laupala kohalensis | reverse complement strand
CTATCGTGGCGTAGCACCGCCGCTTTCGGCCGCCGCCGCCTACGTTGACGGCCGCCGCCACCACAGCCACCGCCCGACTGAGGCGAGCAGCTGATAAGAATTGAGGGAAGCGGCAGTGGCAAGGGGAGAGTTGCGTGGTAAAGTCGCATAGCAGGAGTCACATGGCAGCAGTTGCGTAGCATAGTAGCCGCAGTAGTAGAAACCAACACTCAGTAATAGGGAGAAGTGAGAATGAGCAGGATGTTAGTGTAAGAGAATGATGCCCTGAGGAAGACGTTTTGTATTAAACGTCGAAACGTCGGCAGAAATTCGACTTTTCATTTTTTGACCTTCTTCCTGAGTGTTTATATATTGTTATAATAAATTGTTTGATCAAGTAGATCGTGTATTCGCCCAAACGAACTGATACTCGCTCACCACTTGAGGGCACTATTGCGCCGAGTTATAAGTTGAGCAAACGGAATTTGTGTGGGATTTTGCGACTGTATGATATTGGACCTGTATGATTTATGCTTTAAGCGTATACGCGTTTGCCATTCTCCGCACTATACCTCGAAAATGTTACACAAAAGCACATAATTTCACAATTTCAGAGATTGTTATGTTTTACGAATCTTTCAAATACCCGCAACGACAAAAGGAGGCAGAAGATGCGAGATATTTGCAAACTACCGATTGCCGAGACCTTTGATGCGTAGTCTAGCAGACACGATTTCATACCACCGTAAGAACGTCAAAACAAAAGTCGAAGCAAATTTTCAGCCTTCTCTCTTTCATTCTGAGAGTAATTCCTTATTTTACTATATGTATTGAATTATTTATGACAAAAAATAATTTTTGTTCGATTTTCCCCTCAGAGTTGCGATTATGATTCAATTAAAATACTAGTTGGGTATTTGCTGGAACTGCCCTTTATCCAACTCTTCCCTTCCAACTTTCTTGGGGATCATCTTATTTACAGAAACACCTGTGAGCGTTTGGCGATCGGCGTTGGATGCAATTGTAGTTCGCGCAACGCTCGCCAAGGAGGCAACAGCGCTAGTGACAGAGAGCACCGATGCCGGAGAAGGATCCCTGGTTCTCGTCCACATACACGGGTGAGAAAAAACTCCTCAAAATGTTACCTACAATAGATCTTCTCCAAATACCCATTTTTTTGTTCAGAATATTTTCTCCGGGAACATTTCGGAAATTCGGGAATGGGGGTGGGACATTTCCGAAATTTGATGAGTGAGAAAGAGAGAAAATTGGACATACAAAATCTATTTTCCAGTTCTGAAAAATCTATTTTATGATCGGTGGTAAACAAAAAGAATGGAATAATACAAAAATAAATTAATTCTTTTGTTTTCGGATATGCATGTCAACAGGTTTCTTCAGGAATTCCTCAGATGAAATCATTATACGTAAATTATCTGACGCAAAAATTACCATTCTCTTACACCCCCATCTTCTATAACGCATCTGTAGCGATACCCCCTTTCCCTCCAAGCATTACGTAACGCATAACTACGTGACACTGTATAACGATATCAAAAACTCTTCCTGCTCCAGGTTGCGTTACGAAAGTTATGGACATCTCGTGCGCGGTACCGATATTCATATTTCATTCTCGTTCTCAACTTGTTCACAAGTATGTTCATGGTGTTGAAAGACTACTGAAGCACTTTTAATAGTAGGATTTCACTAACTCAATTATTTTTTGTTTTTATTGTAAAATCCTCCTCCATTTAAGGAGTTGCAGATGGGGTACGAAAAAAATAAAACGTTTTCAAGATGTCGGGGTTGGATGATTTTCTGTAGTATTTTTATTAGGGCTTTAGGGCTCGCCGACGTTTAGATCATTAGAGCCCTTGTTTTCTCTAGTGTTTCAGAGTTAAGTTATTGATTTTTTTTTTTTTTTTGCAAACAGAGCACAAAATGTGGAATTTACTTGAACACGACCCCTTAAATTAATTTGCAGAATGATACGATACATTGATGTATGATATAATATTGAGTTAAAAGAGTAGCAAAAACATGTCTACATTTCACAAAATTTGTTTCGTGAAAATAGTTCAGAGGAGAGGGACCCCATAGGAGCCGTTGCGTCTGCTACTGATAGAGCCCTCTGCGATGCCATCAGAGAAGAAATAGATGTTCGAAGACTTCAAGTCCATGTGGCGGTAAATATTGTATACAGCGTAGCCAGACGTACGATAATTATAGTTTTGTTCGATAATTCAGCTATGTGTACGATCATAGCCTACTAGCATTTCCAAGCCCTTCTGTATGTTCTTGGCAACACTGCAGCGGTCCGGAGTTAGTTACAATTCATTCGTGTAGTCGACGCTTGTACAGCCGTCAGTCCTATGACAGGCTTGTTCAGTAGTTTCCAGTGCTGCCAAGTTGTACAGCATGGCTTGGAAATAATAGTCGACTATCGTACGATTTGACTTTGTACAATAAGACCAATTGTATGATAATTTTACTGAAGGGCATATCCATGATTAAAACACAATACATTATTTTCTGAACCTAAGGGAATGTATTTAAAAAATCAACAGTGTTAAATTTGCAGTTTATTTTTTTAAATAAAAACATAATTAAAATTGGTTTCATAATATTTTGGTACAATATTATGTTGAATATAAAGATAATGGTAGCATTGTCAGTGTCGAACCTAGACGTGGTTGAGGCCACCCTGGGTCTAATCCAGTAAGGAAATTCCAAATACTTCATTTAAAAATAATTAAATTTGAAGTTTAATTTACTCTATATATTTCTGTAATACTAAAATAAACAATAGCTAAACTTTTTATCAGCTACAACTCAATATGAACTTCTTTGTCGGGGACAAACCGAGTCTTAGTAGATAAAACTACCAACGTTTCGGCCATCATGCTGTGGCCTTCTTCAGGGCAATGTCAGAGTCGTACAGACCTAAGTCGCTGTCGTACTCTGCCGGCAAAATCTGTCCCCCCCCCAAAAAAAAAAATTAAATTATAAAAGAAAATATTTTTTATAATACATATTATTACCCACAGGGACAATGGGGAAATAAAAGCATTGTCTACAATGTGTGTAATCCCTGTTCCAACATTAAACCAGTTAGACTGGCAAAAGATAAATTTTTTTTTGTCAAGATAGCAGTTGAAAACCACTCATGACAATATTGATGACAATAAACTAATTTACTGCTAATCATGTTTTTTTTCTTTATTTACATTTTCTTTTAGTAAAGTTTCATGACTTGAGGGAAGTACGTTTGTGTGTAGACGTTGAGTCTGGGAGCAGCTCCAGAAACTGAGGATTCCGCGGTGGAGGCAGTGGATTTGGAGGAGGCTCTCAATCTCATCCTCACTGCGCCGTTGGAAGCAGAGGTCAGTTTATGATTTATAATTTTACTAGCCGACCTTATACGATATTTTGTACAAGATTTTTGTAGTTAGGGTGCGGTTTACCTTTCACTATACAGGGTCTGTCCAAAACGTTTCCGTATTGAGGTTATAAAATAAAATTGATTTCAGAAATTTTGTACAGCGCTCTAGAACTCTTCAAAGTACTCCCCATTGCCAGCGAATTTGTTTTACTTCTCCTAAGCGCCTCGGAAGTTCCGACTGGTATGCTGTTTAAATGACGTGTCGTAGCCTGTTGAACTGCGTTAGTGTTTCCATAATGGTGTCCTTTAAGGTTCCTTTTCAACTTGGGGAACAGGTAGAAGTCGCAGGGAGCCAAATCTGGACTAGGGAGGTTGTGGCAGCGTTGACACGCCGAGTCTTGCCAGCAACTCGTTCACTGAATTAATTGTCGTGATGGCGAATCAAGGTAGCGGCGATCTCCGGGTGGACGCGGGCGACCCTTTTTTTCAAACGTTCGATGACTCCCTTGTAAATTTGATAGTTGACCGTCTGTTCCCTTGACGCACTTTCGTCACTTTTTCATCGGCTGTTGCCAAAACACGTCAAAGTCTTCTCGACCCTCCTTAAATTTTTTATTCCACTCAAACACACTTGTTCTGTTCATGGCTTCGTCTCCGTTAGCCAACTGAAGTATTTTGATCGTCTCAGTAGCTGTTTTGACGAGTTTAACACAAAACGTGAAGTTGTAACGCTGTTCGAGATTTCGCTGCATCTTGATCCGTGACACGTGACTTCAACAGAGTCTCACTGCACAAGCAATCCACACACTCCGGAGGCTCGGAGGTAACTAAACCAATTTTTCCTGCTTATTAAAAACCCCACACCACCANATTCTCACTTCTCAACTTCTCAGAAGTTGGTAAAATAACGAACTCAATATATCCAAATCAATGTCCTCCAATTATATCCACCCAATTCTATGTTCACTTCCGAAACTAACGCCAGTGAAGTCATGGGAATCATCAGCTCCTTAAAAAACAAATTTTCAACAGGGATAGATGATATACCCGAGTTTATTGTTAAATTTTCGTCCCACGCTATATTAAATCCACTCATAAATATTTTTCATAGCTCTTTATCGGAAGGGGTGTTTCCTAACTTATTTAAGAGAGCTAAAGTGAAACCTTTACACAAGAAAGGAAACAAACTTAATATTGGAAATTACCAACCAATATCTCTTCTACCCACTTTCTCAAAAATCCTAGATTTTTTATCGAAAAATAACATTTTCTCTGACGATCAACACGGTTTTAGGAAATCCCTTTCCACTACAAGCGCCATATTTTCCTTCTTAAACGATGTTACCACATCTCTAGACAGTGGAGAAAATCCTCAGGGTGTTTTTCTTGACTTATCCAAAGCATTCGATGTCATCGATCACGGAATTCTCCTTACCAAATTGCATTCTTTAGGCATTCGTGGACTTCCACATCAATGGCTAACTTCTTATTTAAAAGATAGATATCAACAAGTAGAAATATCCTATACTAAAAATAAAATACTTGAGCGTTGTCTTTCAGAAACAAAGCCACTTACTTGCGGAGTACCCCAAGGATCAATTCTCGGCCCTATACTCTTTTTATTGTATGTGAACGACATGTCATCATCCACATCAGATTGCAAAATGGTTCTTTTTGCTGATGACACTAATTTACTATGTAAACACGCCAATGCTCAAAAAGTTTTGTCTAACCTTTCGACTTGGTTCCATGCAAATCGTCTCATTGTAAACACTGACAAAACAGTGTCTATGTCATTTCACAATAGTATCACAAAATCTTTACCCCAGGTTTCTCTTTCTTTAAACGGAACACAATTAAAAACTGTTACGAATACAAAATTCTTAAGTCTCCATATTCAAGACAACCTCAAATGGAATTGTCACGTTGACAATCTTAATTCCCAATTAAGCATTCCGAAACTTAGTTAACGCAGTTAGTCCACGTATTTCCCGTTGCGTATATTTTGCAAACGTGTACTCTCATTTACCTTCTGGGGTAATTCCGGTCATAATACCCGGTCAGAGTATTCAAACTTTCAGAATTCAGAAGAGGATAGTTCGGATAATTTGTAAATCTCACCCCCGAAACTCTTGTAAACCTTTATTCAAGGAATTAAATATCTTAACACTTCCCTGCATTTATATTTATGAAACAGTCTTGTTTGTTAAGACCGAATTACTGAAGTGCCACCCTTGCTTTATATGAAACAGTCTCGTTCACGAACACTATACTCGCAATAGTAATAATATTCATCGCCCTAGAGTGTCAACCACTCTTTGCCAAAAAGGACTTTATCATTCGGGAATCTTTCTATATAATTCCCTGCCCAAGAATATAAAAAACATTATGAAATTGAATATCTTCAAATCCGCGGTTAAAAACTACCTCCTGCACCAGTGCTTCTACAATGTAAAAGAATTTATTGATTTTAACAAAAGTTAAATTCGTCTTGTACTTTATCACGCCATTGCTGTAGTACTTTTTAAATAACTTAAACAATTTAAAAAAAAACTATTTTCTTGCATGATTGTGTTGTCTTATGACTCATATTAATTTAGTTTTATGTGTACTCAACTTTGGCACGGTTGTGTACATTAATTCTGGCCCGGGTGTTTTCTTCGGGTAGAGGTGGATTTCTTATACATGTTCTCTAGGCTTTGTCTAGGGGCGTGTTTATTGTAATAATAAATCGTGGATTTAGTGTTTTTTCAACTCTTATGATTTTTAAACACTATATTCAGAATTATCTAAAGTTCGATAATAACTTGTACATGTAAATTTACAAACATATTGACATTCTATTAGTATTATAACTCGCAGCCAACTTTTTATCTTATCTAGGAACTTTTTCTGAAATTTTTGAATCCGCCTCTGCCTCAGGGCCCTTGATCGGGATTGATGTGATGGTCCCTTGCTTGCTTCCTGAGAGTAAATTAGTTTATTGTCCTGCACGTGGTCATACGCAGTTTGTACTGTTTGTTTGACAATAAATTTATTATTATTATCATTCAGACCCAACGGGACCGTCTTCCAGCGCTACCATGGGACGAGAGATTATCAGTACGGAAACGTATTGGACAGACTTAATTTATGGTACGTTTATGTACAAAAACCGTGATCAGTATAATAAAACAACAAATTCATATTGTTATACACATTTAATGTATTCAGTACACCCACGCTGTATTAAAAATTATCTCAGGGTGTAGCCCATGATTCAAAGATATGTGTAGTCATACCTTTTTTATATATAACATTGTTGTACTTATGTTCTGTTTAAACGTTAAGGGCAGAACTTTCGGATATCAATCATAGATGGCAGCACTGTTGAGGTAAACGTTGAAGCTATTATAATACAACTAGAACATCACTTGTTGGATATCTTGGGGTGTTTAATGTAATCAAACTGTAATGAAAATTAGCTCATTCTGTAGCCACTGACTAAAAGGTGTGCGCAATCTCATTTTTTTTTACAAATAGCTACACATTTCAGTCGATGTGAGGGATATATTCACGATATATCGAGAACTGAGACGTGCTAGTTATAATTCATTCGTATGATGTAGCAAACATTTAAAAAAACACATTGACCCCAAATTACTCCTTTTATATCGAAATTTCAAAAATCCTTTATTAGTGGGTTTATACATTGTTTTTAAAACATCTTCATTTCAAAATTTCAAGTTCATATCTCTAATAGTTTGTTTTTTCACAACACTCTTATATTATTAGTTACTTTAAGAAAACACTTAATGTCTTCTTCAATGTTTCTGTCTCAACATGTTACTTGGTCCCAAATACTCCTCGCCCTAAAAGCATTCCTGCTGCGTGCGCTACAACCACAGAAAATATGTACCATTGAGCTCTGAAACATTGCTTATTCTTTCGTATTATGCAGGGTCAAAAATATGTGGGATGGTTACGGGGAGGTGGTTTCAATTGCAATGACCCACCTCTACCCCTGCACCAATTAGACTTCCGAATCTGCGCCACTGCCCGTTAAAGCGGTTTAAGGCTCTACAGGAGTCGGCTCGATTTCACGTTCAGTCGTTTGAAGTAGTTCCAAGTTGTGCCACTAGTAGCGCTCTGTTCATAACATCTCCACCGTCGCCAACTCTGCCTAGAATTCCGAAGACAGGGACGGGACTGTGAATGTCAGCACTGTCTGAATGAATACTTGGTTGCCAGTCACAACTGGGTCACATTCCTCAACAAGACTCATATTTCTGCTCTTTCCTTCAGTAACTCACACTAACTCCCTCGTTTCCGTTACACTTTCTGTTGGTCAGACGGTGAACTTTGTATTCGATTCTGACGATGAAAGCGTCAAGCTCATTTTCGAGACTTTTGAAGCCATTTTCCCGCTTTTCAGATCATTTTTATGAGAAACGAGAAAGGCACGACTATTCAATTTGGTCTCACTTTCAAGATCGTTTTTTAATCACAGTCGTAACATTGTTCTATAGAAATAATTCACGAATTCAAATCACTTTGTTTTTTTCATAGCCTCCACAGTTTTTTTTGCTAATTACTCATAAAAAACAAAAATGAAGAAAGGCATGACATATTGTATTTTCTTCAGTTTTCCAATTGAACTTCCTTGGACTTTTGCAAAAAAAGAAAAAAGAACTTTAATAAACCGAGAAATACCGATTTGAAATTAAGATGGAGGAGCATAGAGATGAATGTTACTACCGCCGTGTCTTAAAGTGCACATTCTCCTAGTATGTTCGTGTGCAGGTGTTGGACGTGACCATACGTCGTGCCGCAATCTGAGTCCCCTAGTCACCATGTCCAACAACGAAGATGGTGATGGCGGAGGGCTCGGTCGATGGGCAGGTCGAGGTGCACTGGTGACGGGTGCCAACTCAGGCATCGGAGCCGCCATCACCAAGCGACTATTGGATTTAGGGATGACAGTTGCTGCTCTCGATAGACAAGTTGAGCAACTACAGGTGGGAGATTTCATTTTCTTTTCAATGTTTATTAGGTTGAATGTGTCCTAAAACCTGACGTAAGACGATGCATTAATGTTAGGAAACAACGATGCAATTTGTGTGGGTAACATAGGCGAATGTAATTTTTTCTTGGCGAACCATACTCAATGCTGTATAATTGCATACATATCAGTACAAAGGTGCAACTTTTTTTTTGCATTCAATGGAATTGAAATGGACATATAACTCTCCAAACTTGGAAAGTGTAGAAGTGAAAGAATCATATAGAAGACTTGAGAATAATCGAGAAATTCCGATTTTGATGAAAGGAGAGCATGTGAAAGACATACAGACTGCTATGTTCCTAGTTATCTCATCCATTAAGTCAATTACGACCGGAAAGAAGAAGGATCTACAGGCTATGATTCCTTATTTGTTAAAGGAAGAGCATGAAGAGCATTACAGGCAGCTCTGTAAGGAATAAGTGGCATACATCACTATGAATATGGCATTGGAAGTATCATCTTCCACAAATCATTTATTTTTTGTTTCCCTGTAATTTTATACATATACAAGTATCATGAAACTATAATTTTGTATGACAAATAGTTACCATTTGTTCCTTACTTTAAAGTTTGAAGAACAAAGAAATAAAAATGTGTGATATAAATATATATTTTTTACAATAACCTTGTGTTCACGAATTTGGCACCTTTCTACTGATACTCATATGTATCCAATTCGGAGGGCAAAATGGGGAGAAGCATAAAGTAAATATGTACAGTAATCGATATACTTATACATGCTGATGACCATTATGTTATTGTTGACATACAATTATAGTCATGTAACCTACAAATTTTATCCGGGTTCCTTCTAATGAACATTTTGATATCCTTTTAGTAACAATACAACACTAGTTATTGTAACGAAATAGTAAATATAAATTCTAAAATTGAGACAATCATACTTCAATGCTCTATGATTTGAATTTATTTCATTTCAATAAATACAATCGATATTAATTTTAAATGATCCTATTATTCTCACGAATACTCGTCGATCTTTCTACGCCATTATCCTGATCTCTTTTAGTTCCTACACTTTGTCAACGAATAAGAAGTGGATATACAATTGAAAACGTACCACCATTTATGGACGAATGATATTTATATATTCTGTGAAGAGCTCACAATGTTTTCACTTTGAAAAAAAAAATTAAATTTTGACATTTAAATTTAAACTTTGACAAAATAATCTTTCGGGTGGTACCTCATTTTTTGGTTTTTGGTTAAGTAAGACGGTAGGAAAAGATGTGCTTTCGAAAAGGTACCTTGTGGTGACAAAATAAGCAATTGGTCTCACTTACTGAATTTCTAAAATTTCATTTTAGGTTAGCGGTGATATCTTAAAAAGTGGGATTCAACTTAGTGAAAAATAGAAAAGAAATTGCCTAAAAAGTCACAGACAAAGTGGACGAGACGTTTCGGCCATTATCAGACATGTAGAAAATATTCGATTCTCTTCGGATTATGTCGACCGACCGTTCGATGAAAGGAAAGAAAAGTAGGAAGGAAATTTGAAATTGAATTTTGAAGAATTTACTGTTGTCTATTTAAACCGGGATGGGTAGGAGCTCCTAGGGACCGGATGAATCCTAGTTTTCTTTCTTAGATTTCTATCCTTTCAGTGAACGTAATCCGAAAAGACAAGAATCGAATCTTTTTCCACGTGACTGATGATGACGACAGCTGAAACGTCTCGTCCAATTTGCGAGTGACATTTATGTGTTT
>NNCF01125918.1:730874-748703 GCA_002313205.1 Laupala kohalensis | reverse complement strand
TCCTTTTACATGGTTTTTATTGCGTTTTTGTCCTAAATTTTTGCCGCTCGTCTTTCTAAAGATTCCTGATCAAACTTGTGTGTTTCTGAACACGTGTCCTGGTCTCTACTTTTGATTTTTCCAAATAATAGTTTCTATTGCGTTTTTTGTATTCCAAAACTTTCTACTGAGCTTTTGATGAAGCACCGCCTTGCTAAGCTTCAGACCACCCAAGTCTCTTTCAGCGAGCTCCCATGTTGACCCATGCTTTTTATGTTAATATTTTGAGAACGCGTGATTGAATTATTAATCAATTCAATCNTATATATATATCCAATATTGATTATACAATATTTTTGTAAAGTTAGTTAATTTATGGTGTAGATCCTAGCCATGGGACGAGTGGGCGCCGGTGGGGCTGGACGGTTGCTGCGTCCTCTGGAGTGCGATTTGCACCGAGAAGAAGAGACGTTGGCAGCGATAGCGTGGGCAGAGAAGGAACTACGCGCACCTCCACACATTCTCGTGTACTGCGCTGCCGTTGCAGGAGAAGACGATGTTCTGGGTGCGGACCTAACCTCTAACCACCTTCTCCCCTTCAAATCTTTTCTTATTCAACAAATCTATTATTCTGTGGTGAAATGACGTAAGCAGTTTCCTTCTTGTGGTAATTTTATAAATGGGAAATGTAGCATGATATTGAAGCTTGTCTACATGGGGCGATAGGAGGTAGGAGGTGGGTGGTAGGGTTATTGTTAGTAGCTTAGATGGGTTTACCAACAACCTGTTAGCAGGAGTAGTTAAAGTGAGTGATACAGGTAGCAGTAGGAGGTAGAGACGAGAAGGAGGGCTTGTTCTTCAGTAGTCAGTATATGAACTGACACAATAAAGTTAAAAGCTCCAATTTTTACTGGCTCCGGCGGGAATCACAAGGAGTGAGTCAGTGGCGAGCAAGTGTGCTGCCCCTGAGCCACCGGAGGGACGCTAGTAATTTTGTGCATAAAGGAAAAGGAGAATAAGCGTGAGATGGCCAGGAACGAAAATAAAGGGAATTTGCGAATACGAACCAAACTACAAGTTTACCACGCACCTAGACGTCATTTCACCCCAGAAAAACTATTGTACAGAGTGTCTAAGAGTACTAGTGTTAGTAGGTTGGTAGTGGTCACTCTTTGAGAAAATATCTAATTTTGATGTTTTAATTTTAGGTACATTTAATATAAAAACATAAAACTTAGTAGATTCGCTGCGCTTTTTTGTCCTCTTTCAGTTTTTAACCGGTACAAATAAATTACTAAGCACTAAAATATTGAACACTACATTTTTAGTAATAGTAGTCGATATTTTTATGAAAGTAATATTATTTTTAAGTAGGAGTGATGGAAAAATCAAAACATCAAGCAACTGAGAAAAATCATGACATCTGATAGATGAATGATTTAAACTTCAAATTTATATATGGCTGATCACTACTAACTAGGTGTCCATTGCTAACCTACTGACCCTACACTGTTATCAGGCTAATAATAAATACGACGAATACGTTTAAATTCACTGTCTATAATTACCCGTGAATATTATTTTTTCCGTGCACTTTGGGGTTCCCTCATGCCTTGGATGCCTTGGATGCCTTGGATGCCTCTGAATCTATTGAATATAAAGTGCAAGTTTAACTTGAATCATGTTTTAGTGGACAAAACTACCAACGGTTCGACCATCATTCTGTGTCTTTCCTGATGACAATGTAAGAGTTGATTATACCCAAGTTGTTGTTGTGCACCCCGAGGTGCAATGTGTGACGTGTCGGTCATATAGATTTGCCGAAAGCACTTCATACTTGACGATAAAACTTCGCCGTGGGCTTGACCAATGAGTATGAGGTACTCTGAACGAGGGAAAAACAGTCAAAACCGCATGAACTTCCGTCGCGAATCCTTCGTTTATCTTAGTGTTGTTTTCGTCGTTTCAATCGACAATGGCGCCTATTTTTCGCAAATGTTACAGATTACACCATTTGAATTTGAACAATGACCACCTTACCTGCGATCTCTGTCATTGTAGGACACTCTTTTCTCGTCCTACTTTTTTTAAAGTTTGTTTCTGTCTCCAGCCACTCTTCTCTAAACGCTCCGCCACTATCTGAAAAATCCTATTCTTCGTTTCCTTTCATCACCTCAGTCGTGTCTCATGTACGGTCTTGCAATGACGATGGCCATCTGGATAATGAAGCATGTGCATTTCCAGGAGGCAGTGCGGGTGACTGGCGTAGAGTGTTAGACGTGAACGTCGTGGCTGCGGCGACTTGCGCCAGAGAAACAGTGAGGTCCATGCGAACGAAAGGGTCTCAGCTTCAAGAAGGGCTTATCGTGTTCATCGGAGGGTAAGAGCTCATTAATAACTAAATAGAAGTGACCTCGCCATGACAAGGTGCGATGTCACGAATTTCGTGGTGATTCGATGCCAATAGGAATACACCACTAATCCAGCCATGGGACCCAATGTTTTAGGCATAGACTTACGTGATATAGACTCAACGATCTTAGGGAAAACGAAGTTCGGGATCTCTGTCTCTCTCGCACGTTGACTTAGGTGGGGAACCTGGATTCCCCTCTCTTACTGATGCACACAAGTCATTGCGCACGAATATCTTTCCCCCTCCGAACAGATAAGAGAGAGGGTGATACTAAGCAGTATCTTATGTCCCATGTTATCACGGACTACCCACAACAGGTCGCTGGGTCCATAGCATATTTAAGTATATGATTTTAGGCTAACAATCCCCATGTTTTTACTTGGAGAGCAGTGCAACCAACCAAAATAATTATGTGGGTGGCACCATCTTGCTATCACCATATTAAGGATATAAACAATAATAATTATTGCGGAGGTTGGGATTTAGGCGTCACCTGGACAGCCTAAATCCCAATAATTATAATGATAATTCATTTATCATGACCATGGAAGTGAACATAGGAAAGGTAGGATAATTGTGTGGCAGACTCATGTTTTCCTGGTTAATATTCTTAAACAACTTTAACCCATAGAATGTAACATGGCGGCTAAACACAAATCGTGGCTTCACCCCCACCCTCACCGTTGCCAATATAGTAGTATTCAGATTGTCCCAGAGCTCGAGGTAACAAAATCGGAGGAATGATAGAGAGCTCGTTTATAGGAACAAAAAATACAGATGAACATAAGTCTTCCGAATGTCTCCCAAAGGAGATAAAATGACACCAAGGCATAGGACAAACAGGCGTGTAAAACGGTTTTAGGGAAATTAAACATGTTACGTCGAATGAAAATGGGAGACGGGACCGGGGATCGAACCCGGGACCTTGAGCTTTGCGCGCTCATGCGCCTACCGACTGCATGAGCGCGCAAAGCTCAAGGTCCCGGGTTCGATCCCCGGTCCCGTCTCCCATTTTCATTCGACGTAACATGTTTAATCTGTTACCTGGCGGTGAGGTTCACCGCAATCTAAGAGATTTCTAGGTTTTAGGGAAATTTAAAAAATGTGATATCGATGGATAGATTTCTTCCGTGTACCTACATGTGCTGATGATATGTGATAACTTTAGGTGTAAATGGCGACGAGCCGGGAATCGGACCCAAGATTCATGCATTGATCGCAGGGGTATTCATCACTGAACCATCCATTCGCCTTCCACAACTGTACACCATTTCTACCCAGAGCTAAATGATATTGGTGTTCAAAGTTCGGTCCATTAGCAGTGATGCCCATTGGCTTCAAACGGACGTCGCGAGGCTCCAGGTAGAGCACTACCGCCAATACAATGTGATTTGTTGTTGAACTTCGAACATCTATATCACTTTCACAATTCCAATAACAAAGTGTTTTACTCACCCTTTTTGTCTTCTAAGAATCAGTGTCTTTTAAACACCATTTTCGCATAGTGTTCTGAGTCTTCGTGTCATTTCATGTCATTCGAGAGATATATCCTTATATGTGTACACTAATTATATCTGTTATCTATTGATATGCTCTATTCTTCCAATTTTTTACCTACAGTTCTGAAACATTCTGTATATTTGTTCTCTTATTCAATGCGCTTTCAGGGCCGCTCCACCTGCTGGACAGGCAGGTTGGGCACTCCACACAGCTTCCAAAGCAGCTCTTCGTTCACTCACGGCTTCCTTGAGACGAGAGTTGCAACAACTTCTACTTCCCATCCGGGTCACCGTGAGTACTTCTCTAATATTATCTGACAAATTCTCGAAACCAAAAAGAGACTTTGACTCATCAAAAACGAATGAATTGTTTTTCTTTTAAGTTTTTAAATGTTTATGTCCAAAATCAATAAATTATGTCCAAAAAGCAGTTAAGTGGACCTTTTCTGTAACCTACTTAATTTGATCCACGTCTATTGAAACGTCTTGTGTTATAGGTGGATGTATGTATAAGCCCATAGAAACGGCAGCATTTTGGGGTGGCCTTTTATTAAAACTCTAATTATTTTGAGTGATTATAATAGTTACAATTAACTAGCAATATTTTAGAAACGATAAAGAGTACGTTAATAACTGTCCTATTTTAACTACAGAAAGTAAAATAAATTAAACATTATGTATATAATAATAGGACGCCAATGTTTTGTTCCTGTTTTAGGGGTTGCATGTTCTGAGTTTGCCTTGGGACCCAAAAATGACAAATCCGCCCGTACCTTTGCACCCTATGGTCGGAATTGATGGGATAGTCCGTTGCCTACGTCCGGAGTTTAAACTAGTTTATTGTCCTCCAGTTTGTGGTTTGTAACAGCTTTTTTGACAACTTTTTATCATTATTATTGCTTAAAGGAATGAAATGGTTAATTCTTGAAGTTATAGAATGGAAATCATGACATCAATCGCGGTAGCCATCAAGAATGCTTGAATTCAATTCTTGTTTCCAGATACATTAAACACTAGCTGATTAGCCGGTTTTGCCCGGGATTTCTTTTAGACTAATCTTCTTTTACTAAGGAAAAAATAAAATCTATCTATATTGTTAGATCAAAATACTTTTGCCTACTGGTTTTTAAAAACATATGTACATCACACTAATTTTACAAAATCATTTTAATACAAATTTAATACACAACTTGACGGTATTCACTACACAATCTCCCGAGAACACTTTTTATCCAAAAGAATTTTGGCCCACTCGGCCAAAGTCAGCTTCTCATGAATTAATAACACATTCAAATTTTGGATTCAATTCAGTCCGCGTCGTATACAGTAATCGTATCCAACTCTTCAAAAGCCAGAACAGCAGCGCCATTTTTAGCAGAATTTGTTCTTGTCCTTGAAAAATTAAATTTTTCTCCATCTTTAAAAGGTGAATAAATTATAATAAAAGTTTCGTATCTATCACTTTCTCCTAAGAAAAAAAAATAGAATAATCACGCAAGTAGGGCATTACTGTAGAGAACCCCCTCTTAATTAACACTTAGATGACCGTTTCTTTATAATTTTCAAATTTTTTCCGGGGTTGGGGTGTTTTCTGCAATAGCCCGTACCCAAGACTATATTTTTTTGTTATGCTGTCCCCTTGAAATATTAGTCTATGTCCGCCCCTGGTTTGGTTATTGTGTCCAGTCAATCAACAAATGGTTTTCTAGCTTGAATGGAGTGGATACAATTTGCGATCATTCAACTACAGGTTTTATCAGTTTTCAAACAATGTGTGAAATTCAGTAATACATTTCACGACGATGTAACTAACTGTCCTTGCGAAGATGTCTAATGGATAAGATTTAAATACGATTTTCATAAATAATATTCAATACCAACACCAATTGAAGGGCACACGGAAAGATCAATCAAACACATTTTTAATGTTTTGAGTAAATCGTATTTTAATACAAGAAACGATGTCAAATGAATCATTTAATTCTCAGAAAATAATTTTATTGGCACAAATGTTACACAGATGTAAGTTCTCAAATATTTATTGTACTAATTTAATTATGATTGTCTATTGTTGCCAAATTTCTCTACAATGTATCTTGGGTTAATTTTTCCTCTGATAAAACAATCAAAGTCCATAGAAACAGAGAGAAAAAACAATCTAAGTTTTTGTGTTTGTGATTTTTTAGATATCTGTTCCTTTGGTGAATACCCTTTAGCAGAAAGAAATATTTTAAAGTGCACTGTTTGAGTAGTACTCCCATGCATGGAAATGAATGCTTTGTGGCAAACTGGCACTTTAATAGCGACACCATTTCCGACAATAAAGAGTTTTATTCGAATAACTGATAATTCTCACTTCGTTTTGCATGGTCGGCGTCTTTTAATTGGATATATTGGAACCAGACCACATAAATAACTGGATTGTTCGTCTTTAGAACCTACCAACGTATAATACATTTTGCAGCACGAAGAAAAATTTTCATGGCATTTTAAGTTTTTACACTTGCAGTTATCTCCCGAAATATGACTCTTGGATTGGATCTTCTCGCTAGTATCAGATAATCTGCCAATCTCTGGTTTCTTCTTTGTAGTATTGGATACATCACAATTCAAACTACCATTTTTTTCGAACATAATTCTTTATTTGCACTTTATTCAATCAAGAATATTTGGCAAATAGTTTGGTAAGAACAAAAGAAAGAAATGGAAGTAAAGTGGCCACTCGATAGTGACACTTCGAATTATGAAGGTAAAGAAAGATTTATGAAGATACTATTTCCTTCCATTATTTTCAATGGTTTCATCTTAACAAAATACTGCGTATTTTTTACTCTAAATACAGCCTTCTTCCACATTCTTCCTTTGCAGATTTAAAAGCAACGATGCACAATATAATTAATTATTTTTATTTCATTCTTCTCTTTTCTTAAATGCTAGAATAATGAACAATGAAATACCAGAAATTCCATTTAAACTGGACTTTAAATTTTCTTTCCCATGACGCAAGGACTTTCACTGTTCTTTGCAGGGGCTCTAAATTTTGATGTTCTTTAAAAGTGGACAACGATTAATTTTTTCAAGTTTGAAAATATCAAAACTGTAGTCCTCCTTAACAATATGGCATAATATTTTTCGATTTTTTGGATTTTGATTGTTCTTTCCTAGAACCCTTAAATTATTATACTGATATCAATTATAGTAATTAAATACTGATAACAATTATACTAATAATAACTAGTGGTGCAAAAACATTGCACATACTTTCTCATATGTACGTTTCTCGTCTTATTTTACTGCGTCTATATCAAAATTTCAAGCGAAATACCGCTAGTGCGGATGTAATGCATACTAATTGTACTTTACTTACAGAAAATTTAAGCAAAATCGTTGGAGCCGTTTTGAGAAACATTCAAAAGAATACTTTGTTCTTCATGTAAAGTACTCTTTATTTTAAAGTTAAAGAAAATAGAGCATGTGCATCGACAATAAATAAATTCTACCGTAAATACGAAATGCGAATTAAATTGATTCATCCATTTACTCAGAATCGCTGCGCACAGACGGACGGACGTTAAGCCAAAAACCACTTTTTCAGAATCAGGGATCGCCTAAACGGATATTTCCTTCAAAATCTCGTTTTTGCCTTTTTTACGATTACAATACATTCTATAAACTACGTATATGAGAAAGTAAAATAGAAATTATTGATGAAATTATAAATAAAATGAAGCAAACGATATATCTCTCGCGAAAACAAATAGGAATAATATGTAAAACGAGAATTTACACTTAGAAAACCTACTTCAATGCTACTGATTTTGTGTTGAGGAAGACTTGATGACGTAGAAGTGGATTCTTTGCCGTTTTAGCATTCGTTTGGGTTTCATACTTGCCATTTCGCGCTCTCTGAAAAAAAAATCTTAAAGAGCTTCTCAAGAAGTGAGACTGATAAGTAAAATGTATCTTGCGACCATCCTTTTGGGTGATACACAATATTCATTAGAAGTAATGATAAATCTCCTTGGAGTCAGGGATTGGAATCATTTTCACAATCGAGGGCCACAGACAAACTCTCAATACCTTATCTCCTACTTAATATTTTAAAGATCTTTTACTAAAAAATATTGAATTATATATTATTTTTTGTTTAAATCATTAAACTAATTGTTTAGCTTGGGGTGTATATTTTACATCAACGGAATAAAACACTTTCGGTAAACATTTATAGTAAATTAAAATAATGGGAATGGCAATTCAAGAAATTACTTGTAGTTATGTCACTGATGTTTCGAGTCGAGGCCAAAATTTTGGACCGAAAAAAAAATAATAACACTTATTGTTTTTATAATATATTTATTGATGATGTCCGTCCCAGTTTCTTATTCCGGATGAGAAATAAATTTTTTCTCATATTTGTTGTGCATCTCCGACATGGTGCTTCACATGATTATAACATATAATTGAGCTATAGCTTAATTTCTCCTAACATTTTAGCATTAACGCAGACGAAATTTTATGTGGTTAGAAAAAGATTACTAATAAAGGTCGCATATTTTTCGAATATTAGGGCACTACTGCATTGCATATTGGGTATTAAATATATAAAAATTGTAAATATTTGTGAATCTAGCGGATATATTAGGCAATTTATTGAAGCATCGTTATTGAAGTATGCTTACGCAGATGCTTCGACTTTTCACACTTTTTGGCCATAATTTATTATACTTTAAATTTTGTACATTGTAAATGTAATTTATACTTTATTTATACGTTAAATCATTATTTTGACTTACGTAATATATTAATAATAATAATATATTTATTGTCACAAAAAGAAGTTACAAACTGCGTATGACCACGTGGAGGAAAATAAACTAATTCACTCTCCGGAAGCAAGCAAGGGACCATTCCATCAATTCCGATGAAGGGCCTTGAGGCAGAGGCGAATTTAACATTTCAGCACAATCCTAAGAATAGAAGTAGTTCGGTTGGAGTTGTACTATTAACAGAACATAAACAACATTGTATTAAATAGAATACAAAAAAGTTTTTGCACGTGTGCATTATTATAAACTATAGATTATTCGAAAAATATTGTTTATAAATCGTAACTATTAAAATGACTATAAATTCGAGATTTATTATTTCAATAGGCTCCGCCCCTAGCCAAGAGCCTAGCGAGTCTATAAAAAATCCGCCTCTATCCTCCTCTTCCCGCCAGGATAAGGAACGAATAGATACGCAGGCAAGGTCTTTCAATACGTAGATCTACGCCATACGACGCAGAGTAGGCACCTGGATAAATATTGTCCACTTCCTGTCCCCAGCTGTTGAGTCCCGGTTTGACACGCACTCGGCTGTTACTGGAGTCCGCGGGAGCTGCTGCCCACGGCCGAGTCTTCGGCGGAGGCGTGCGCGCACTCTCGCCGCATAATGTGGCAGTAGCTCTAGATGTTGCGCTTGCCACACCACCCAGTGTCCAGGTGAGTAACTAGGTACAACTAGTCATTCTCTTCGTCGGTAGAGCGCACTGATAAGGCGCTTACCGCGCGCGTCTCGTAGTTTGGAAGTTAGGAACTAATTGACGACCATTAGGGTAGTAATCAGTACCGTTGATAGAATGCGCTGCAGTGATATTGCCGGATCGTTCTCAGGCCGTTCCCAACGTACGTGGCTCGGCTAACCTGCCTCGTAGCGTGGGAAAATAAAGACTCGTGGTGACTCGGGGTGGCTCGACATTTCCCGGGCGATATCGGCTTCTGCTCGGATGCCCCCCAGGCCACGCTGTGGATCGACGGATGGCAAGCCTCACAATCAGTAAGGCTCGTACACCCGTTCCCACAGCCTGGGTGAGTTGTGTCGCGTATTTTCACATCAAATGGTTCATGATGGAGTGGAGTAATGAAGTGACGATGGAGTTTTTGGACCTGTATGAGGCAACACCCGCCATATGGAATCCGCAACATGAACATCATAGAGACAGACACCAGGTTCACGATTCTTGGAAACTAATTCAAAGTAAATTAAGTGTTGAATGTTCTTTGAAGGAACTGAAGAAGAAAAAAGAAAATCTGATGGCTACTTACAGGAAGATTGCGTTGAAAATTAAAAGGAGCAAAAGAAACGGTGATGGAATTAATGGAGTATACAAGCCAGAATGGTTCGCGTACGACAAACTGGCGTCATTTATGCACGCCGTTTATAGACCAAGGAGAAAAACGTCTCAGGTAAAAGAAGTATATTATATTTATATATTATTTTTTATATTCGTAGTATTTTGAAATTTTTCAAAAATCCGCCTCTGCCTAGGGTCCTTGATCGGAATTGATGGGATGGTCCCTAGCTTGCTTCCGGAGAGTAACTTAGTTTATCATCCTACACGTGGGCATAGGGCATACACAATTTTTTTCTCCTTTTTTGGACAATAAATTTTATTTATTTATTGAGGGAAGATGAAACATAACATTTTATTCATATTATATATCTTATCTTCAAATTTATTCATAGGTAATTAGTATAAATTTATATTTAAGAACGGAGCTTGAAATACAAAAAGGAATAAACGTGTTTATTAAAAATAAAATTAACATGTATGATCCGTTACACCGTGCTACAAAAATACATTTAAAAGTGGATTTTGTCCTAAAACCCCGTTCCATGGCCCGGCTCGACAACGTGACCTGTGCCGACCACTCCAACGGCGCACAGCCAGTTAACAGGTGCACACGCGGTAGATCCACGGGTCCAAGTTAATATTAATCTAAATGATCTTATCAGAAGTTTTAAGCAAGGGAAATAGTTAGTGAGGTAATAAAAAGAGATAATATAATTCTCAAAATAATAATAAACTTATTCTTATGTGCATCAGAATGAATTCCAACTCCATTGCTAGTACACAACATCTTCCTACGCATTAATTAATTAGTATTTCGAGCATATTTTTCCGAGGAGACATTTTCTGGAGTTCCACGCAGCAATCAATATAATGACCTTTGAAGTAGACTTGGTTATTCTATAAGTATCACTAGCACGTCTTTTCGACGTGTGTTTAGATCATCCTCTAGTATTGATAAAGTATTAAAAATATACATGACAACTGTAGGACAAAAAAAACAAATCAACAAACAAACATTCGCAAATTAGCAGAATTATATATATGTATCTGAAATTTATTATAAATTGAAGATAAACTATGAGTAGCAGACCGTCAATTAATGGATTTGTATCAGAAGCGGATTTAAGCACAGGCGCGCGCTTAGAGTCCCTCACCACAAACGTTTCTAATAAATAAAACTATTTCAAATTTATAAGACATTAACAATGCATACAATCGTTCAGTTGGAAAGTTTTGTGTAGAGCCTTTTTGGGATGTTTTATTTTAAATTTTACATTGTTGTAACTTCCAAAGGGGTTGAAATTTTACAACAATACTCGGTACGTTTCTTAATATACATGATGACTACCTCCCTACATCGATTCGTTCACATCGTATTTGTGCAGTTGTGTTTTTCCCTTTTATCTTGGAGGCTTATTAACAAACCGGCACGTTTGCTTAAAGTTACTATTTGTTATGTTTAAAATTGGAATAGCTAATGTTTGCACATTTTAAAAGGCNGTTTGCAAATTTTAAAAGAAAAACATTTACGGGTACCTAATTTGGTGTGCTTTTCTCGACATTTTTTAAAGCGATCTCAATAAGTTGTTTTCAATTTTATTATTTGTTACTCAATTCTTCCAATACTGAGTAATACAATCATTTTTGTTATAAAAAATCGGAAACCTCTATATTTATTTTAACGTTTTTAACCAAATCACTGCTTTAAATCGCGATTTTCTAGATTAACGCGTTTTTTTTTAAATTTTCGGGTGTTCTCACCCTCGACCCACGTTGACCTGGGCAGTATACCATAACCCTGCTCCCCAGAGGACCCGCACAACAGGTTAAACCTAGAGACCTACATATCGTAAACCCGGCCCTGCCCCTCAGATCAGATGATGACACGCACCCCGCAAAAAGATATGAAAAATATGTAGCTGCTTATAATATCTAGTTCGGAATATTAAATTGTATCTTCAATACACTCTAAAAGGTTGGGAAAATTCAATTGCTATTATCAACCAATCATCTTCATTCGTAAGAAAATGTAAAAAAGAGTTGGTATTATAAATAGGTTATTGTGAATGTAAATACAACTGAGAAAATGTTTCCAAAATTCTGATTATTATGCTTTCATTTCAGAGATTCGGAAACAAACCTTACAATCATGAGGATGATTCACCAAATATTAAAGAAGAAACGCTATCTATCGCCTCTGATCCGGCAGAGTCTTCCGGTGTAAACTCGGCATCGGAAGACGAAGAAAAGTTGGACAAGGCCTCAATGGGAACATCAGTAGCCAATCAAATTGCTCCTCCAGTAGACAAAAGAAGGAAAGTGACAAAAGAAGTGGAGAAGAGTAAGGTTGAACCTCAATACGTCATCAATCAAGTTCCTGTTAAACTAAAAGTATCAAACAACGAAATCTCTTTATTTTGTGAACTACTGTGTTTGAAATTGAGAGCAATGGATGACGACACCCGTGAAATAGCGATGCATGAAATCAACAATTTGATGTTTCATTTCAAGAACTCGAGGAGGCAACAACCTAACATGTCCTTGCATCAGAACTATCAACAACCTGTATATTTTCAAAGTTTCCTCCCACAATTTCAGACTGCGAATCAAAATCTCTCACCTGTTGATGGGTCTGTATCAAATGTCTCACCCGCCCACACTCAATCAACTTCAAGTACACCTCAACATGAATGAGAACAGAAGTGAAAAGTGGAGTGAAAGTGTGAAATTTACGCAATGAATAAAATTATCCATATATTCCTTCCGTGTACCCCACACGTGGAGAAGATATGTGATAACTTTCGGTGACGAGCCAAGAAACGAACCCGGGAAGTGGCGAACGGGTGTGTTGTGGTTAACACCCCTGCGATCAAAGCAGGTATCCCGGGTTCATTGCTAGGTTCGTCGCCATTTACACCGAAAGTTATCACAATGAATAATTTTTTTTGGTTTGTTATCTGAAGTTAAATTTGCTTACACTCAAAATTAATATGGATGTGAGTACCCTTGATTTGATGTGAGATCCAAATTCAGGGTTGGGATATCACATTCGAAGGTTTAGAGAAATCCTATCCATCCTCTGAATTTGGATCTCACATTCAAACCCGTTCTCTCAGTTTATATTGAATGTATAACTATGTGAAGACTATTGAATTTGATGTTTTGCTTTGCTAAACGTAAATAAAAATACTTTTCATTTATGAGTTTGATTATTTTACTGCCTCAGCTAAACAATGATATTAACTTTGCAGTAATGTATCATTTCAGAATCGTTTCACTTCATTTTAAAATTGTATTTCTTTAAAATTGCATTAAACTTTTATGTTCACGCGTGTTAGGCGAGTGCATTTTCAGAACAGACATGTGCTCCAAGTCATGTGACCACCGAAAAGAAAGCAAAATGGCTGCCTAACAGGAATTGCCAACTTCTTCGAATTCAAGTAATATCCAAATTCATATTCATAATAGTCACGAAAGTGACTATTTGCTGTAAAGAAATACAATTTGATAACGCAACAGACTAAGACACAAGGTAATATTTGTTCCACACGCTCGGTGCAGAACGAACAGAGTAGCTCCACAGGACCAAGTGCGTTAAATTGATGACCGATATCGGCGATGAATTTAAGTTTTGAGAAATTCGAATGTCCTGCCAACATAACGCGAGGTTCGGATATCATTACTCTTATGGACCATGGCGAAGCAAAAGTGTTGGCTACACTGTGGCCAAACGCTATACCAACATCAAGCCAATTAAACTGACAATAAATAAAGAAATAATTTATTGATAAGAGAGCTGTTACAAACTGCCCAAGACCACGTTGAGAACAACAATTGCTACTAATATACAATAAACTAACAGAGCATTTCCGTTCATGGTTTCTGAAGTTAAATTTCTCAAACCAAAGAAACATGACTTCAAATATTGCTACGATGTTGGGCTATCCGGTTGGTGCCGAGTATGGATGTTGTCGTTTGACGTTTCTACTGCCACGCTGCAGTCTTGTTCAGAACTAACAAGACCGACACTACGCTTGCATCTAGAAGTGGGTCGTTGCAACCGGTTAACCTCGTTGCAACGAAACTGTTATCGCTCCAACCGCAGACTAAACAGTTCCACTCGAAAAACGTCTCGCTGTGCGCTTCCAAATGTAACTTAAGCGCGTTGGCAAGAAAATAAAATCAAAGATAGGACAAACTTATACATCGTACGTGATAGTCAAAATAAATTATAGCGTCACACTTCGGTTTGTAGCAATGAATGGAGAAAACAAACACACACTTGTTGCAGTTCGGTCTGTTATATCGTGAAAATGCAATCAAAAATACATTCGTTAGAATAAAACATTAGCGCGGAACTGAATGTGACTCTCGCGACAGATTCGTTGCAACGGAACTGTTTAGTGGAACTGCTTCACAGGTGACATTGAATTGCATCAAGAAGTATCCAATTTTGCCCTTTGATGCAGATCTTCATTCACGAGATTGACATTCTTCATTCTCAGAAATATACTGCTGAGAAGAAATTGCACAATTTTTAAAACGTTCAGATATTGTTTCTGGAATCAGATTTTGATTTTTAAAACAATGTGGGGAGACACTGTCTGTGTTGCTTCATTTATGATGAATGAAACTTCCCACATTTTGGATGGAAGGCAAGAGATTCCTGATAAACATGGTATCCATATAAAGTTAATGTGTCAAATATAAGAGATTTTGATGCTGAGCTTATACTTTTGTGCCAAAGGAAGACTGGATAAGATAATTAAGTGACTGTTACTGTTCTCTCATTATGATGGATTGTACATCAAACAAATTTTGTCTTTGGCAACCAAATCTTAGGAAGTTGGTCACGGCCAGGAATTATCCTATTGATGAATTTTATCTCATCAAAGCTGTATCATATGTCATATCTCAATTATGAAACTGAAGAAGAAACAAATAACGTTGAATATATATCCAGACTCGTAGTCAATGATTCAATTTGGACTTTCTGAGGATGAAGTCCCTTTCAGGAATGGGGGATAAAACTACTTTTTTGTTATGTTGGTGGTTTCTTTTCATTTACATCTGTTGACCACACTGGAAAATTGTTCCCGAGTGATCAGCAAGAAAAGCAAGATTCAAAAGACTATTCTACTCTACGGAAAAGTGTCAGTAATAAGAAAATACCAGAGAAGTTTTAGGTTTATAAAGTAGACGTGAGTCATGATGCTTTAAATTTTTGGTCTCATCGGCGCAGCTAAATTTAGCCAGTCTTCATCTTCATCATTTATCATAAACAGAACAATATTATGAAGCTAGCAAAGAATGATCTTATCTAAAATGGGGAATAGTTCCCAATAAAGAAGATTCTGAAACCAATTTTATTTCAAAATTGGTATTTACTTAAAATCTGTAAATTATGGCACAGCATAAAGATCAATTTTTCATGAGAGGATTTATGAAAGATGAGTCTCCCAGGACCACTGAGAGGTTGAAGGAGACATGGAGCCAGTTTTAAATTTTGGCCATTTTCCCTTCTACTCCCCCCTTCTTCAAACTCTTGCATCATTCCTCCCAGTCAGTAGGTTTAAATATTGTAATACATTTGTTCTGTATTTACTGTTACTTGTTCTATCATACTCAATGAATAAATAAACAACAGAATATCTGTGACTTCCAGTTATAACCAGCTAACTGCACTTTTTGGGAAAAAATGAGATGTTCTGTCAAAAATATTTGTTTGTTTGCTAGATTTCATTTCTAATTGAGCTTTACAATTATGTATATTCTTCTTTAATCAAACAATGAAAATTTATGTATAAATAGCAGTAACTAGTTGGGTATACATTTAATAGGAATAAACAGGTAACTCCAATACTAATTTTCTAAAAAAAGCAAGTTACTTACATATGTATGAGCACAAACTTCAGAATTTAGATAAATAAGGCAATATAATCAACACACGATGAACTGAAGGTAACCAGGTAAATATTTTTTCTTCATTTTTCACGGCAAAAGTCATCAATAAATTTTTTAAGTTTATTATATACAAACATAGTAGTTCATCTTCGCTTACGGTACATGCGAAGGTTTGAACGGAAAAACATTTTGGAAACTTTGAATGATCGTAACTCGAAAAAACAAAACCAAAAAGTACTATTACCTGATTATTACCAGAATTCACACACATATATTGTACTGAGAACAAGAGCATATAATGTACAATTTGTTTACCACACATACAAATTTAAATTTCTACTGTAATAAAAAACAACTGACAATAATGAACAATTAATTATTGACAATATACTATCAAAATAATTTATATGGTACCCTTCCTCAGAGTCAGAAATGTGACAAAATAGATATATTTTTGTGGAAACACATCAATGAATTTTGGATTTGGCATTAAAAATATTATTCATTTTTTATTTGAGTCCTCCCTAAAGGACTCATATTTTTAGGGCCCTCCTAGAAGCATTGGTGTCGTCTATTCAAAATTTATGTACAAATTGATCACATTAAGAATATTATTGGTTTCTTTTGTAGGATGTAACTAGGACCTTCACAAAATGGATGAATACTTTGAATTTTTAAATGAAACTTTGAAGGGTCCCATCTCGAAATAATTTTCTCTGATTTTTTTTGACACCATGATCATAATTAATGGGGTTTTTTTTGTTGAGGCTCATTTACTCAAGTGCTACTCATTTTAGAATAAAGACTCATGTTCATCAGTAATAAACTCAAAATAAGGATAATATTTACCATCATACCTTTATAACAACCATTTGCCAAAATTATGCAAGTCATTCAGAATTCATTTTGTATAATTCTATTCCAAATAAAATGGAAAGTAACTCCAAAATGAATCTTTTCAAATCTACCATTAAAAACTCTCTTCTGCATCATTCCTTTAAGGAATTTATTGATTTCAGTAAACAAACTTAAAACCTGTTTAATATATCACATAAAATATTCCAGTACTTTCTAAAATTTTAATAACATTCAAAATATTTTACCATGCTTTTGTCTTTCAATAATAATTATTTAAAATAACGTAATTCCTTTAATACTTAATAGTTTCTCATTTTTTCTGATTGTAAGTAAACTTTACTTCCTATGCAGGATGAACTTGAATAGACAATGGTGCAACAAAGTGGGGTGGTCCTGAGTGTCCAGACACTCCACCAAATTAAAAAATATATATTTCGACTAGTTTTTAAATAAATATCTTAAAACACTTGTGTGAAATTTTTCTTTGAGTGGTTTGAAGTGTCTTCAGATAGCTTATTTACATTGAGCGATAGGAGGTAGGTGTTATTGTTAGTAAGTGGGCCGGTTAGCTGGGTTTACCAACAACTTAGCACACGAGGTGTTAGTATGAGTAGTTAGTAATAGAGTTAGTGATACTAGGAATAGTAGGAGGTGGATAGAAAAAGGGGGGTTCGCTTTTCAGTAGTCACAGCTATAAGAACTGGGACATTTATGTGAAGGCTACGAATCTTTTCTGGTCCGACCAGGAATTGAACCCAGAGTGATGAGCAAGAACGCTAACACCTGAGCCAGCAGAGTGGAGAAACATTTAATTGTCATGTGAAATCTTTCCTCATGTTTCATGATTGAAATGAAGAGTACAATGAAAATGACTTGTATATCTGAAACTAAACATTCAACTCATTATTAATATCACACATCATTTCATGAGACAATGCATTAATTGTGGAGTAATTTTAATAATAATAAATTTATTGTCAAAAAACAGTACAAACTGCTTATGACCACGTGGAGGACCATAAACTAATTTAATAATAGGAGGACAATAATTTTTTTTTTTT
>NNCF01125918.1:670676-730071 GCA_002313205.1 Laupala kohalensis | reverse complement strand
GCTAACTTTTTATCTTATCTAGGAATTTTTGCTGAATTTTTTGAATCCGCCTCTGCCTTAGGGCCCTTGATCGGAATTGATGGGATGGTCCCTTGCTTGCTTCCGGAGAGTAAATTAGTTTTTTTTTCCCCTCCACGTGGTCATACGCAGTTTGTACTGTTTTTTGACAATAAATTTATTTATTTATTTATTATTCATTTAATATAGTATATTTGATCATTCAAGTTAACATTAAATAATGTTAATCCCTTTTATGCTTTATTACACTGTTGCTATAGTAGTTAAAAATTAACTTATTAAATATACCAAATAATAATTATTTATGCTGTTGTTGTCTTTTTATTAATAATACTGTATTAATACTCTGTAACTTGGTGTGTTATCTCTGTAACCCCATCTGGACTGAGGTTTTTCCCAGATTTTCCCTCAGATAAAGGTGGATTTGCATGTAGGCTCATTAAACTCAGGCAAAGGAAGTGGAAAAAAGTTCTTTTAATTCTTCGATTCTTAATCTCCAATTTTGAGTGACTTTAAGCTACAATGTATTTAGGGAATAATAAATAATATAAAATAATTTATAAATAAAAGAAATTTATGGCCAAAAGCAGTTCCAACATGTATTTGATCAAGCTGAGGACAATAAGGTACATGGTGATATTGTAAATATTACCATACACACAAATTTTAGGGACACACAGTTTTTAATTGCTTTTGACTGTAAATTAATTAATATATTTTATTTCATGCAATGAATTATACATACTATGAGCATACAATGAATCATACACACATTTCTATTTCACTGTCAAGTTACAATATAAATCAAGTACAATTAGTTTATGAAAGTCTGATCTTTGCTTTCCCACTCATAGAAGAATTCGGTTCTTCAAAATTTTAGTAACTTGCAGATGGTTTCAAAATACAAATTGGAAATAAACAAAAAGATCACATTTCTTTGAAGAGCAATGCTCTGAAAAATATTAAAAACAATGTTTTATGAATTATTCTCATGAAAATCAGGAGAGTAAAAGAAATAATTTGTATTTGGAGATTTGTCAGTTGACCATAACATAATATGTTTTGAAAAACTAAAACTACTTAACCAACATATCTATGGAATGAGGTGAAGATTGTTTATTCTAATAGAGAACATTTGTCTCTATATTATATAGAAATTATGAGGCATTAACATAAAAAAAATAGGTAACGCCCCAAGGAAGAAAAGTTAAAATTGCTTCTTCTTCATAATAAAGACAAATGTATTATTCTTGTCCTGTCAGATTTATGACAATTAGAATATAATTGTATGTAAAACTTGCCATTTTACATTACCTTGTATTTTCTTTCCATACTTGAAAAACTTTGCAAGCCCAGCTTATAACAGATAAATATCCTTATTTTTACTCACAAAAAAAATTAAATTTTCTTACATTTCATTTCTCTTCTCTTTTTTTGTTAGGTTGAAGAAATTGTTGTCACTCCTCTCCCATACAGTGTGAGACGTGATAGCATTTCAAAAAGCCAACAGGATGACGAAGAAACTCTTGTTACATCACCTTCGATTACTTAATATTATGGTAAACACTATTTAAATATATGGTATACACATAGTCTGATGTATTACCAAGAATTTTCTTTTTATGTAGTCATCTGTTAATATAGTGAAGATATGAAAAACAAACTTGGAAATAAAATAACACAATGTATATTATGGACATGTGTATTTGGTAGTAGTTAAGAGATTTGCTTGGTTGTATATGTGACTTTTATATTATTTTGTTCTTCCTTAGAATAATAAAAATTTATCAGGAAGTTTCCATCCCCTCCTAGCATCCCAACCATATTAGGATATTGAGGTGCAACAGAGAAATTATTGGTTTATTGCTTCCGTACCTCGTTGAAGTGAAATATCGCAAATGCTGGCAACGAAAATACGCTTCTGTTCGAAAAATTATTGGATTGAAGAAACTGGTGCTGTTTGTGATAAATTTTCAATATGTTTTAGATTTACACATGAAGTGCCTTTTACAATAAAGTGATTAACATTCTGGAGATAATGCGATGACAAGCAGCAGACGAAAAAAAAAAGATACGAGCGAAATTGATCTAACCGTTTGTAGTCGGAATCTCTGAGCTTATGCGGACAGACAGACAGAATACTTAAAACAACTTTTTCGGTATTAAGGGTTCCCACAATGGATATTTCCATCTGAATGTCGCAATCAAATATTTTCACTCAGTACTTTCCACTCACCACGTGCGTGAGAAGGGGGAAAAAGTGACGAGGATTTAAGTCTAGTGACAGTTGAGTGCCGAGTTGTTGACGTCTAGTTCAATGTTGTTACGAAGTCTCGACGAGATAGACTCGTACATGACGATGGGAATGAAGGAGTGTCTAATCTTCTTCAAAAATTTTATTCAGACTTGGACATAAGTTTTGTAGCAAAGCAAGATTATTCTCCCCATTTATTAAGGTTTCATTGAAAATGTAACCTAATCCATTCAAATTAGGTGACAAAAAAACATTCAAATGGTGAATGAAAGTAAAAAACAAAACAAAAATTACCTTTGTTTAAAGGTGTTCTAAGGAAGGATTGAGAAGTCTTGTATCTTACGATATGAGTAATGAAAATCGGATTTTCCTAAGTATTTCGCTGCATATATCGTTGGAGGTTATTACAAAACTAATAACGCACAAAATTAATCTTAAAGCAATCCATGTTTCTCGGATGAGATTCTTCCTTTCAATTTCAAAATTTCAATACAAAATTACTTCTTTTTTTGACGAATGTTTTGAGATATCCAACTTCTTTTTTTTTGGTTCAGGCATTTCTATGTCTTTTTTGAAAACATTCATGCATTTGTGTATCGGCGTGTTTGTGGTCTATTCCATGTTGTAAACTTTAAATACTGTACATTTTAATTTATATTAAATCCCGCATGTTTCATGTAACATCCACATTTTCTGTTTGTTGAACTTCTGGAATTCGTGTGAAGGAGAGTGGAAAAATTGGGATAAGCACGGAAGTCAAAATTCTTCCTCTTAACTAGAGTATAGAGTGCAAATACTCCTCAAATCATGAAGAATCGAGGAGACTCTTTGAACGACGTGATTCCAAAGATGATTCCGATGACAGTTTATTGGCTTTCCAATTTTCATTGGTTTTATTCTTCGTTTAGAGTCGCATGTCTGCGCAGACGACGTGTGTACAGTGAAGGCCCTTTCGAGTTCCATGAATTTATGTCAACAAGACCCACGTCATTCTGTGCGAGAGCGATCCGCCGTTGTAGTCAGTTACCATAGTGGAATAACATTGCGCATTCGAGGACGTTGACCAGCGAATGAAACGTAAGAAATTTTTTGAGACGGAAGTTAAAGGTGCTGCACAGATTTATGTAACGTTTTTGTTGTAGGCGTGATGTAATATCCTAATACACTGCTCCAAAAAAGTCTTACATATGATTGACTGGCACTGCGCATGCTCGGGACGGGTACACCTGCCTTATTCCACTATGGTAATCTGTTACCTGTCAACAGTGACCGCACTGTTCGTCACTGACTAAATTGGTGATTATGATGCAAGTCGATAATCATAACCGTTACCAAAAATTGGAACTGAACTTCGTTGTGAACAACTATTGTGACGCAGGAAAGAGTTCATATCGCTCAGAAACTGTTTGAGTCTGTGTGAAAGTTTGTGTTTGTGTTGCGGTGTACTATAACTACTATAGTGTTGTCCAATTACGAAGGGTAAAATGTGTCGTGTTCTGAAAAGAAATGGAAGGATGACATATATTTATATTCATCACTGCGTGTAAGTAAATATTTTATTTTTCAACTGATTAGTACTTGACATTTCGTTATATACATCTCGATAAATATGACTTGCTCAATAGTAGATAAAGTATTGTTTAGACAAGCCTACAGTTTATTTGGTGAAGTACTATCACCTAGTGGGTCCTTGTGTTTGATACATCTACGGTTTGATACATCTGTGTATTGCTTTGGAACTAACCTGCTTGAAATAAATCATTGTTTTGTTAGATATTGCCCATCGCGGTAGAATGAAAGTGTGTACAAGTCTCTGTTAAAGTTATTGATGAGGTCAACATTCTGAAATTTAACCTGAATGATTCATATTTGCATTTGTAAATGTGTAGTGATACGCATGTTGTTTGACGTATGGGACAGAGAAAATGAGGCGTTTATTTTCACTGATTTTATGTTATCGTAATATTTCTGAATGATGAGCACATTCTCTTTCTTTCAACAAGTTTTATCACCCGCGTCTGGAGTACATTGGTTTAGCTTTCCATTGATCTTTTATAATTAAATTTGTTGTTGCTTTGAGAATCGTTCTCTTCCTACACAACACCGCGGATTTTTTGTCCTATCAGAAGGGGTAAGAATTTGAAAATTTAATGTTGAATTTGTTTTCACTTTTAGAGCAAAAATTTGATAATACGCAGGGATAGGTAAAGGTTTTTTTTGCGTACGAAAAGGGAATATACTGTACCAACTATTTTCTTGAGTTATTTGACCCAACTATTTTCAAGTCTTTTTGAGAAAAACTTGAAATTGAGGATCTCGGCTCCACCTTTACTCTACATGCGTAGGATGCATCTCAACAAGGAAATGTAAATAGGGACAGTGGAAAACGTTGAAGTGAACAAGTATTATATTAGGAATCGGTGGTGGAGCTCGTTCTTGTTCATAACGGAAGAGGCGACTGTCCTTGTGTTTTCTGTGAAAATAATTTTACGTTACCTTTAAAATTCGTTGTCTTCTTTTTTCGTTTACGTTCTTCCACAGTAATGTCGTGCGTGACATTTTTACCTTTATTTTTTCGTTTTATTTGCTAGTTTCACCCTGTATCATAGCCATCAGGCCATTGCTAGGGCTTACCCTATCTTATTCTAGGAAATCTGTTCTATTCTCGTGTGTTAAAGCGGCTCCTGACATTTGTCATTCGGCGAATACCGAGAGACCGCTCGCCGAATACCGAGAGACCGCTCGCCGAATACCGAGAGACCGCTCGCCGAATAGCGAATAGTGTGGATGCATTGCTGGCTATTTACCGCGTCACGAATACCGGTGCTCGCCCTACCCGCAGCGTATCGGTCTTTTGGCAGTGAGTGTTTGATTGATTTCAGTGAATTAGATTTGTTAACAAAATTTAATAGTAGTACATTTTTCAATAGTTGACGAGTTGTTTCAAATGCAGAAAGGTTGACTGTATGAAACAATTTCTTGTCCCGAAAATTTTCCAAAATGCCCGGAAATGCTGTTGACTTTACTTTAAAAAGAATTGATATATGAATATGATTTTAGAGAATCAATTGCAAAAAAACCGCAAGTCGGTGTGATGTATAGTAATTTTAGTGATTTTTTTTGTAATTGTGATTTTTGTGTAGTTTGTAGAAGGAGTTTGCAGAGTCTCTACCAAATGGTGTTGAAAGTAGTTTTTTGGGGTGAAGAAATGTTCCTATTTTTAAACAAATGTCGACAAATGTTAAAAAAAACTGTATATGAATTGTATTGGATCATGACTATTCCACTAAATGATTGTGTCGCTTACAAAAATTATTGCGTTCATTTTACTTAGTGGTCTCATGCTGACCGGAAGCTACAGGAACTACTTATCTCGCTGGTTTTCCATCGGAGGTTATAATAGTACGAAGTTTATTAAGAACAGACGTAATAACTTCAAGTCAAGGTCTCCTGAAGCAAAATGAGAGATGATTTATCTTTTATATACTCCTTGCCTACTGTTACTCCAATACACCGAGACAATGCGATCAAGCCCCGAATCTTTGAGCTTGACAGAAAAATTACCTCTGAAGTGATGTCACACAAGAAGTAAAGTATTTCCACATAATTACATCTGTAATCACCCAGACATACAAAAACGTAAATAAACTAGATTGTTCTAATGGTTTGACCTGTGTATCCTTACGTATTTTGACGAGCTGGATTCGAATTCGGGGTCAGAATTGCTTCATTACCGTGCATTTTTAATCGCGATAAACTACCCTTTAATACAGAAAATACGTATTTTAAAATACTGAGGGGTAGGGTGATGAAGTAATTCTTAATTTGTCTTCGGAGCAGTCCAATTGTTTTGTTTTTTCTGCCAAGACCGAGATAATCTTGATCTCTCAGATAATATTACGTGCGCTTACCATATGCACAGTTCGATTGACTGCTTCTAGATGTACGTAATGGGGGCAATATGATTTCATTAAATGTTACCTGAAAAATTGTCAAAATACAAATATATTTCCACTTATAGTACATATTTAGCGAACTCGTCAGCTTCATAAATTCTCTCATCTTCTTCGTTGGGTGACGATGCTAGACTCACTTCTCGTTGAAAATATTTTGCTGCACAATTGCTTTGAATAAGATTTCTGGGCTTACGTCTACCATATAGAAGTATCCAGAACGCCAAAGGACCCAATGTCACTGCCCTGTCCGCTACCATCCCCACTACCCTCTCCGTTACCATCCCCACTACCCTCTCCGTTACCATCCCCACTACCCTCTCCGTTACCATCCCCACTACCCTCTCCGTTACCATCCCCACTACCCTCTCCGTTACCATCCCCACTACCCTCTCCGTTACCATCCCCACTACCCTCTCCGTTACCATCCCCACTACCCTCTCCGTTACCATCCCCACTACCCTCTCCGTTACCATCCCCACTGCCCTCACCGCCGCCCTCCAGCCAATGATAGGACAAGGAAGGCAGTTTAGACCAACGCCTCCTGGAAAGGAATTCAGTTATTCATTTTGAATCAACAAACATCTGTGAATAAATTGATTAAAAATATGGGTTCGGATTCATTAAAATTTTCAATATATTAATATCGTCTAGCATTACACTTTAAATATTTATATTTATAATGTAAATTTATAAATATTGTAAGAAATGATTAATTCCTTACAATTCATTAAAATTATTGATTTAATAAACGGATAAAAAGATCCATAACCAACGGAATTTTACCATCACCTTCAGTCAAGTATATTTTTGAAAAGAGAAGCCGTGAGGGGTTCCTGCGGAGACGGTTGAACTTCAGAAAGGTTATAAATCTGCCAAAATAGAGGGAAGATGGCTTACTACGCACTTACGTCTGCGAGCAGAGGAGAAAGCGACGAAATGTTAGTAAAGTGACGAGTGGCGTAGAAGCGGTATACGGAAACGAGACAAAAAGGGTCCCAGCATCCTTAGAACAAGGGAGGTCAGATACTAGTGACGCGCAAGGAGCGGAGTACGCAGTTGTTTAAAAGGAGACAACGGAAAAATACTAGGAAGATGGAGGGAGTCTTTTTTGGGAGTAAACAGACAATGCCCAACTGCACGTGCAGGTTAGAACCATGAAACGGGCGCGCGTAGGCGCTGGCGTGGAGAGGGAAGATGGTAACTTTTGAGGATCGTTCGGCGCAAAAAGTCTTCGAATAGCACACAGTTATTAAAGGGAAAGTGTGTCTGAGGGGACGCTTGGGACAAAAATCGGAACGTTGAGATACTGGAAATTTTTCAACAACTAGGATAATGATTGGCTGAGAACGGAGAAGCATTTCTGTAAAAATGACAGATAGACGGCTCCACGCGGACTGCGAGTCAAGTGTAATTGGATGTCGAACATCATGTGATTTTTGAAAAAGTAAGCTTGTGAGGGATCGTCAGGGTGATGGAGAGAGGAGAAGGTTACAAAAGATACGAACAGGGACATTTTGGGATCATTCCTTCATTATTATTATTCTTAGAGATTATTAGACGTTTGGAGCAGAGAGTTTCATGTTGAAACTACCACTTAGTCGATTTGCATGGAAGGTTTTCGACTTTGAACTTTTTTCAGTGGGGTGACAACCACTTAGATATTTTATGAACATTATTAAATGTTCATGTTTAATCACTTGGTCGACTGATTATTCGAGCTATTAGAATTTGTGAGTGAAAGCAATTATCGACACAGAAGAAATAATTAGGTCGCAAATAGATTCGAAGCCAGACTCGAGCTTTAGTAAATTCAGTGCGGAAAAATATGAACACTTTAGACGAGACTTCCCATTGACGTCGTCTGTCTGCTGAGATAGAGGGGATGGCGCGAGGACGTCCTTCGGTGGCACGCGCTACAACAGCTGGGCGAAGGCTTTGGTTATGAATGAACTCTGGGGTGAGAAAGGCGCTGACCTCCTTCCACAACTGGTTGACTATCAGCTCATCTTGACTTCGGTGGTTGCGACCATCCCAATTTTTGTGTACGCGCGGAGAAGGCTCTGCGGAGAAGAAAGAGTGATCCGTTTTTTGTGAACTTTGACGCCCTAACCCAGGACTTTTGATTTGGTTATTGTTTAAAATAAATTAAGAAAGGGCCAAGAAGAGGGGTCAGAGAATTAATATTCATGTCACAAATAATATGTTAGTCATTTAACTAAAGTACAATTAAGTACCTTGTGTAACTGTATGTTTCCTAGGAAACAAACCAAAACTACAAATATTTAACACAGTCTATAAGAAATCATTAACTTATGCTACAGAAATCTTACCTATGAATAAGAAAATGAAAAGCAGGCTAACTGCAGCAGAAATGAAATTTCTTCGGAAAATAGCGGGCAAAACCAAGAGAGACTGTATAAGAAACACACAAATAAGAGAAGAGCTTAAGCAAACTCCATTAGTACACACGATGGAAGAAAATAGTTTAAAATGGTTTGGTCACGTGATAAGAATGGAAAGTCACAGAAAAACCAAGGCAATATGGAATGCAAGGCCAGAGGGGAAAAGAGCAGTGGGCAGACCTCGAGGAACGTGGGATCAGAGCATTGAAGAGATATGTAGAAAGAGAGGAGCAACGGTGCAGGAGGTTCAGCGCAAGGCTGCAGATAAGAAGGGATATCTGAAATGGCTAACCCGACGCTGAAAGGCAAAAGGGAGAGACGAAGAAGAAGAAGTGTAACTGTAAGAAAAGGTGTTTTGTTTTCGTGTTTTTGTGTCAATGGGGATTTTGATGATTTTGGGTGGGGAGCGAGCATGCCTCATGAAGAGTTTAGCATGTATTTGTGTTGCTTAATAAATAGCTGAACCAATCTTATTGAAATAAATCGTTTTCCTTTAAAAGGAACCCTGTGTGTCGTCCTTCACCTAAATTATGGGCACGAACCTACGTAGAAATTTTTAGAACGAGCTAGCCAGGGCAATTCATTCTGGTAACGGTCTATGTTTTCTTAGTCATGTTAACCACTACATCATTTGGTTTAATTACAATATAAATATTTTAAGTGTAATGGTAGACGATAATAATATACTTAATAGGTATTGAAAAATTTAGCGAATCCGAACCCATTTTTTTAATCAATTAATTCACAGATTTGTGTTCACAGCTATATGAAATGTTTTCATATAAATATTTTAAACTTCGATTAAGGTTTCATGTATAATTTATTTCGATTTTTTAAATATTAAAGTCTTATAGTGAGGTTGAAGAAAAGGAGCATTCTCATGTAATTAATCATGATCTGTGCAAGGGAATTGGGAAAGAGAGATGTTGGATAGTCGGGGAGCACAAGATATCCAACTGGCATTAGATTGGAGTAGATAAAGAAAACCTCAGGTGAAAACCTTACGAAATTTGACCGATCAAGAGATCGAAACTACTTTCACCGCTGCTGCATAGTTCAGCTCAGCGGTATAGTTGTGAAGACCCTACCCAGTTCCCTATCGCTATTACGTTTCGGGAACCGAATTTATTTTCTCTTTCGGTTCTGGAATGTTCAATTTATACAGGAATAAAATTCATCATTCTATCTTGTTTCTTTTTCGAAGATAATTAAACACAGGAAAATGATTTAATCCCGATAAAAATTTGTCATTCTCAGTCTCAGACAGGAAGTTGCATAGCGGGAGTAAACATGTGCACTAGTAGCCTACCCGATTTATTTAGGGGCATATAATCCAAGTCATGCAATATGGCTGCCTAACAAGTATTGCCAACTTCTACAAATTTAAGTAATATCCAAATAAATATTGATAGTAGTCACAAAAGCGACTATTTGATGTAAAGAAATACAAGTTAGTAACACAACAAACTAAGACACAAGACAATATTCGTTCCACGCTCTCAGTACAGAAAGAACAGAACAGTGCCACGAGAGCAAGTGAATTCAGTTGATAGCCGATATTGGCGACACATGTACGTTTTCAGAAATCTGAATGTCCAGCCAACATAACGCGAGGTACAGACATCGTTACTCTTACGGAGGAAAGCGAAGTAAGTATTGGCTACACTATGCACAAGCTCTATATCAACATCAAGCCAATTGGGCAGACAATAAATTAATAATTATAAATAAATAAATAGCTGTTGCAAACTGCCTAAGAGCACGTTGAGGATAAAATAATTTACTGTGGCTGACACACAATACACTAATATATTCTGCGCGTTTCCATTCATGATATTTTTTCTTGTGAAGTTAAATTTCTCAAAGCAAAGAAACATGACTTGGGGTATATTAGTGTACTTTACTCATATTACTGGCTTTTAGGAGTTGTAAAGGTGACATAGTAGATAAAGTTTCGATAAGGAACCTATGTCCAGAAATGTACGGTTTGGATGCAACGTACTCTTGTTGATCGGATCATTCTCAAATCTCCCGCTTCCTGACACACACACACAAAACGGAGGCAGTGAACTCCTCGGACATGTGTGTTCTTCAAGTGTCACTCCGCTTGGCGACCCTGCTGTTCGTTGCGTAATGCCGGAATTTCACTTAGCCTGGCGTATTTGTGTATTCGCCATATTTGCCCAAATACGGTCGAGTGAAGAGGAGCTATTTATCTGTATTTGCTCTATTGTGACAAGTACGCGAACATCCGTATTCGTCCTCTTGTCGGTTTTTAGTAGCACATCAATGGACTCAAGTGAGGCAAATATTTGCGTGAACCGTCCACACTTGGTTTGCCGTGTTTTGCTTAGTAGAGCGCACGTGATCGATATTTGTTGATATTCTCGTTCTTTAACCTATATTTTGACTTTTCTTATACTACAATTTCTTTAATATGTACTGGAAAACGAATCAATATAAACATTTCTTGAATTATATCAAATACATCCCGTCCATCATTGGTGCGAGAAAACATATTTGGCATTATTGAGTTATTTGCCAGCTCGGCTCATGAGAGGATGACACGTTTGTGATATTTGTGAATAGGTCCAATATTTTGCCAAATACAGCGAATACGTTACACAAATACCGCGTCGGCAATTGAAGTGCGACACATGCTTTCATATACACGGTTCACAATCCCTTGTGGTGTTCTGAATGATGTCCGCTGCCGCCACAACTGGTGCGAGCAGATCTTCCCACTGTAGAGGAGACTCGCAAACAAGACTCTTTATATGGCCCCAGAGGAAAAAGTCGAGAGGAGTTAAATCTGGTGACCGTGGAGGCCAAAGAGATGTTCCGTTTTTTATACAAGGTGTGAAGCGCGAGATTTGAAAGTGATCCGTTCTTCAAGAGTATGTTTCATCCAAACTGTACATTTCTGGACATAGGTTCCTTATCGAAACACTATCTACTAAGTTCCCTCTACAATCCCTAGAAGCCTGTATAAGGAATTATGGGCTCTAATGACCTTGTTGTTGTCGAGCCCTTAAAGCCTCACAAAAAAAAAAATGTATCAGGAATTGTGAAACATTCTGTATATGGGTGATTCTACGGAAATGGGGAAATTTGCAACACACATTGAATCTGATGATGTTAAATGACCTAATTCATTTGTATCAATATGTTGTAGTAGTAAAAAATACAAATATTGCAAAAATCTCAACATAATAAGATTGTTTTCCTACTTCTGTAGAATAACCCATATTTCAATCATGTATTACCTCTTCATGCGAAGAAAGATGTTATCTATAGACTTGTACGATTTTTCCCTTAAAAGATCGATTGATACTTCATAAATCTAGAAGCACGAATAAATATTTATCCGATCAGTTGTTACCTCGAGGAAAGCTACCATCTACATTAGATTTACATTCTCTTAAGTGCAACAAATTTGTTACCCCTTACACTCTTATTTCCTTTGTCTCAGTGCCTTTGGAGGTGGTCGTGGGTTTGTTTCCTGAAGTGGATGGTTTCCGTGTGGTTGTAACCTTTGGTGGTGGTGGCAACCTGATGAAGTCTTCGAGCTCCGGAAACCATTCAGAAGGTGTCGTTGGTTCCATTCGCCAGTAGACCGTTTGGTTCCATAAAGATGGTTCGGATGATATCGCTAAAATTATTTAGAGTGTGATATCAGCAAACGTAAAAATATATTAATATGTAATTATGGTTTTTAATAATTTTATTCTTTGGATTTTACTTTATTACCACAGCATGGATATGCGTAATATTTTGAAAATTTATATTTTTTAAATTAAATTTTGACATCTTTTGTATATTTATTATTGTAAGTTACGTATTTTAGTTCCGTTTAATTTTTGGAAACTTCTTCACAATTTTAACTTATATGGTATGGATTATATTTATATTATTTATGTATTCCTCTCATTTTTAATTTTTTACATTCATTACGTACATTAGGATTGTGTTATTAATTTCCTACTTTTATCTGTTTTTGTTTTTCTCTTCTTTTCCAATAATATTCTTATAACTGCTTGTAAAAACACCGTGATTTTAGTTTCTACACACCCACACACATGTAATTATTTACCTCCTGTGGAATATATATGGTTATGTATAACATATCTATGTATATTACGTGTTATGTGCCTGCAAATAAATAAGTAAATAAATAAAACACAGATATAACACGGAGAGTCTATGGATCTGTATGCCTATGTTTGAAGACGGATGACTTTGAAATTTCACGTTCTACAGGAGTCCAAGAGGACAACAGTGATATTTTCGAATTTAGATTTCAGTTTTTTAAAATTACACTTTAAGTGTTTCGGAACACTGATTTCCCACGCAAGGATCTAAAGCTTCAAAATTCGACACAATCGTTCACTAAGGTGGACCCCAATACATCTCCAAGAAAGTTTTTCAATATTTGTTTTCGATGTTTTCTTATTGATTGTGAAACACATTTTGATTTTCTTGCCTAGCACAGACGCGTGGAGGCCAAGAACATTAAAATTTGGCTGACGTTCTATCCAGGATTGATCCCAGTCAACTTCCGGGCAGCTTTTCCCCCATTGATTTTTAAATTTAATTTCAAAAGTTTTCGCGCAGCGATGATCTTCGAAATTCGGCAAACATGTTCTCCGGGATAGGTTCAAGAGCACCAGACAGATTTTTTCGAAATTCGATTAAGATTTTCCTTACATCAATGGTGATTTAGAAAGAACAGTAGAAAAAAATAATACTTTCACGCCAGTGGTACACAGCTAGTAGTATAACAAATAAGCATTTTTATTGTATGATAGGCTGATTTCTATTATCGTAGAACTTAAAAAGGATAAGAACCTCTGAGATTTTCGAAATAATCAAGAAAGGTTCATGATAACGGAGACAAAAATCAAATCTGGTCCATTTTTCATTAATATTCGTATCAAATGTTAAAGGAAACTACGCTGGTGGGAACTTCATGTACAACATTCGTTGCGTCTTGGTCTGGGTTTGGTAAAAGCGGCCACATATTTGTAAAAGTTGTTTGAAATTATATAGAAGATCGCAAACTATTTTACATTTTTTTACCCTGAGCAATTTTTGCTTTTACAGCGACACAGAGGTATAACGAAATATTGTATAGATTGTTATAATGCTTCCACGATAATGTACAATAAGAATTGTAAAAATGTATTCTCAGCAGCCATCCGGGTTAGTCTTTATAGCCAGGCATGTGAGCGCTACAATTCGTACTGGCGGGTTGAGGCATGAGAACATTCGCGCTATCTCTTAGCGTTTGGTAGTACTATGATGCAACAACCGTGCTCTCTTTTCGCTAATTCATGAACTATTATAAAAGTTTTCATCCATTTTCAGTTGAGGGAATATTTTGGTGTGTGGGTCCATGTTTCCAAACTTATTATTGGAATGATACTATATCTAGAAAACATTTCCTTGATCCTTGTAAATTGGTAAGAAGTTAACTTAGATAATGACATTAACGTACGTGAAACGGTAGTTTGTACTTCAGAAACGACATTAAAATTGACTATCATTCGATTTCATTTTTTTGAGGTGAGGTTATTGACTATTATCTCTTACTCCCTCGAATCTCGTCTACTTGTACATGCAATATCAACACCCAAAAATAGTTCCATTCAATTTTATTTCCATAGCGATATTTCTATTGATCTCCACTTCTTTATATTTATATTCAATATAATGTTACATACTAAAGTCCTAAAATGCATAAGCATTTTACGACTGAATTAAATTAGGTATTAATTCAACACTTATATCGCATTTGTATCCCGGTGAATGCTAGTAGAAAAGAAAAGGGAGGCCAACTCCAATATTAGACACAAAATAAAGTTTCATTTACTAATCCCCCTTGGTATATTTATGCCACACAACACACAGGGAACCAAGCATACGAACCATCAAACAACATATATGTCTTGCTTATCACGCTGTTTCTTTGATAAACTAAACTTAAGGTCGTAAGTCTTAAATTGTCTTTTTTGTTAATCTAAACTCTCACATCATGTAAATATTTCACCTTTGCGAAACCTCAGGTCCAACCAAAACTAGAATTCGTTCCAGTCATTGCAAAGACTCTTCATAAATTTTTTTGCAAAACCATCGATAACAGACATGTTACTCTCAAACAAATTTGAAATAAGATAAAACCAAATTAATTGAAATCCTGAGACAAACTGGCAAATTGAGCTGGAGGACCTACCTGATATGTTTGACAATTGATCACAATGTATATATTGCATTTTACAAAACCATCCTGCAATGTAACTTTGTCATTGATCTTGAAGATTAATTTGTTTTCATTTAATTAATTTGTACCAGGTTGTGTCTGCCGCCACCGTCACCAATCCCCACTATATCCGCCAACTGTTTGCTATCCTACAAGTTAAAGGGGGGGGGGCAGCTTGAGATAATGGAACGTTCAAGAAAAGACGAGTACAAGATAACTAATAATTATAACGAAAAAAATTATTATAATTATTGAAAAATATGGAACTTATTCCAGGTATATTTAAAAAACTACGTTAAATTATAATTACAGAATTATAGAAAATATGAATGGATTTCATGACGTAATATTTCATTAATAGAAAGAATATAAAATCACAAATATTCTACTTATAACCAAATTTTATTTCATCCTCAGAAGTGTTCAATGTTCAACCGAAATAATGTACTACACCATGAAAACGGTTCATTCTTTTATAATTATTCAGTATAATTAAAGTGAAGTAGGAGTGTACAGGGGTAAAAGAGGAAATATATTTTAAAATGAACTCTACTTATTTAAGAAATGAAAACGTTTTTGTATTCTAATAAATACAAAATGTTGGTATTCCCTTGATATTATGACATGTAGCTAACAATTTTTATTCTTGTCTTAGGAGTGTGCTGAAATATTAAATCCACCTCTGCCTTAGGGTCCTTGATCGGAATTGATGGGATGTTCCGGAGAGTAAATTACTATCGGATCTTTTATTATAGACCCCTGACTATCTGTGGAGACTAGCTGAGATAGGTGTGGAGAGTACAAAAAAATCGCAGAAAATCACAGTTACCGCCATTGGATTTGTCATTTTATTTTGCATATACCCAAGTGAAAAATTTGGTTTTGTGAATGAATATTAATTTTTTAACACCCGAAATGTCTCAAAAAGCGTGATTTTTTTTACGGTTTTTGCCGATACGTCTTCATTATTTTTTATAAAATAAACTAAACTAATAAAATCAGAAGAATGCCACGATCACATTACAATTGAATTAAAACGTTTAATAGTATTTACTTAGCCTTCATCAAGTGTTAAGTAAATCCATGTTTTGAATAAACGGCCAGCGGTGCATTATAGTTCCGCGCGCTGCTGCAAAAGCCGTATTCATTCGTCAGATGTGGGATGCAACCTGTTAAAACTATACGAGTCAGTGGAGTGATCAACGCGCGGCAATAACGTGAGTGACTGAAATCCCTCGCTGATCGCTAATTGAAAACATGATTTTTTTTATCACTTGCTGGAGGTTACATAAATAGTTTCAAAAATGTTTGCATTTAATTATAATGTGATCATGGCATTCTTCTCAGTGCGACAGTATTAATTTAATTCCTTAATAATGTGTCTGGTCGTTTGTAGCAGTGTTTTCGATAATAATAAATAACTCACTATATGTTGCAAGATTGAAATTCATAAATGTTGTCACAAACACAACACTGATCATTCGCTGAATAAGAATTATTTTTGTCCCTCTTAGTTTATTTTATAATAAATAATAACGTCGGCTTATCGGCAAAAACCGTAAAAAATATCACGCTTTCTGAAACATTTCTGGCTTTAAAGAATTAATACTCATTTGTAAAACCAAATTTTTCTCTTCTGTGTATGCAAAACAAAATTATAAATCCAATGGTGGTAATTGTATTTTTCTGCGATTTTTTGTACTCTCCACAACTATTAGGAGTCAGGGGTCTACATAATTTAAAACATCCGATAGTAGTTTATTGTCCTCCACGTGGTCATTCGCTGTTGTAACTTTTTCTTTGTCAGTAAATTTATTATTGCGTAAACGAATTTTCGATCCGATGGAAAGTTAAAAAGGATAGAAAATAGTTTCTATCCTTTACTATACTCACCTATTTCGTATCAGAACACGTAACACACTTAACTCCGCGAAGGAGACTGTCACAGTTCACACATCTTCTTCCGTCCCGGAATGTAACCTTTCCCTTACATTCTTTAATTGCGTGTCTCCCGTGTCTTTGCCTCTTGGAGCGCATATCCTCCTTTTTTTCTATGACACTTTGTTTTTTTTTACGCGCATTCTCTTTCACAAGAGTGTTTTCCTCCTATTGTCACGCTCGGATCGAGACGATAATGTAGATCGAGGATCTCTTTAATGGAACACATCCTCACAGTCGTTTTCTACTAACGGTTCGCATCAAAGGTAGCTTATGATTTTCGTTTGTGAATGATCATTTTTTTTCTGAAAGATAATACAAATATAGTATGTTCCAAAGACTAGACCTAAGTATTTTTATGTATTTCGACGCGCTGAATCTGAATCCCGGGCCATAATTTCTCCACCACTTTGAATTAAAAAAAACAAAAACGAACAATCATTCTTAAATAACGAAGAAAAAAAGAACAAAAGAATTGGTCTGTCTCAAAGACTAGACTTTTTTAAAAATATTTTGTTGCGCTAAATCCGAATTTGAATTATTCCGTCATTCCCCAGTTTCTTTAAATCTGTATTTTCTATATTTCAGGACGGGTTTTTGCGATTAAAATAGAAGAATGACGAAGAATTCGGATTCAGCGTGTCAAAATACAAAAATTAAATAAATGCATGTCTAGTTTTTGGGGCAGAGAAATTTGTTTGTTTGTTTTTTCTTTTTGGTTTAAGGATGATTTTTCGTTAATTTAAAAATTTGCAAGGTGATGGAGGAATTATGGCCCGGAATTCGGATTCAGTGCGACTAAATACACTAGTCTTTGGAACACACCAATTTGTGCGAGTGTGTGTGTCTGTGTAATGATGTAACAAGACCATTTATTATTTAGGAAGAAAAATCAAAGTCTTTTGCATTTGTCAAGTACACAACCATCATCACATTAATACGCAAATACCCGAGAAACTTTTAGTCTTTTTTTTTTTGAATAACCAGACGGTGCACATGACACAAATGAAGTATTGTACTTTAGAGAATTAAAGTACAAGTAAAATATGTATTATTGCATCTGCCACCTTTGCCTGTCCGAGATAAATATGGTTTAAAAAGTACATCAAGAAAAGAAGTTACTCAACTCATTTATCACGTGAATCCTCGAGTCCTAACCAATGACAACTCTGACGCGTCTGTTAGTGCTGTTAATCTGTGGCGTAATGCTCCATTGTGTATCGTCGAAATTGTGTACTATTTAAACTGTTCCGATGTTCTGTTTACATTGTTACTGCTAAACATGGAACCGAGTGAAACTTGCACACGACTATCCGATGGGGGAAATATTATCTGCCATAAAATCGAGGTAAATAAAATTAAAACATTCATATTGTAGTACAGAATCTTTAGTAAAATGGCCATTGGTGACCTCACGAAATGAATGGTCATTAATGGCCCGGTCCCCCAGGGGACTTACATCTAGTAAGTACGTGTTTGGCGAACACGGGGCCCTGAGCTGAGTCTGGCATTTACTTGTGCAAGGCTCCTTCCTGTCTCTTTCCTGACCTTCCTTGGTCACCTCTTGTTCTTTTCGATCCCGACGCTATTAGGGCTACGGTATCTTTCATTTTCCTCATTTTTGTAATGTTTTGTTTTTCGGTTTTGAGATGTGTTTTGATATATTGTAATTCAGGAGGGTTTTTAGCGGGTATGGTTGAGACATTCGGCGAGTCCCACACGCGGGGAGAGTCATTTTAGCTCTCCGTAGTGCGTAACTGCATTCTCCCTACCTGTACAGAATTTTAGGGCTCTAATGACCTAGATGTCGACAAGCCGTAAAGTCCCACAATAATAATAATAATAATAATAATAATAATAATAATAATAATAATAATAATAATAATAATAATAATAATAATAATGGTCCGGCGACCTGAAATGAATTACCGTTTGACAGTAACAGGTGGCAATTCATTGGCCATTTTAATAAAGATGTAAGCTTAATTCAATTTCCCCTGCGATTAAAACTTAACAAGTTGAACAAAGTAAATTAATTGAGCAAAAAGTTGGGGATGGCGGGTCTGATAATCCTCGCGCAGATCCCTCACTGAAATTAAATACCACGTGCTCTGCCCACGAGACCTTGACAATCCCGAAACACGCGGGACACTTTCCGTCATTAAAGGAAAAGTAAGAACCTAGTCCATGAGTAATAACAGGAGTTTCCTGTTGGTTCAGCCGCGTGGCTTTTGTCATGTCAGCAGTGGAAGAACGTTGTGCTCTGGAGAGACGTGATGGAGGTCAAGATAGCAACGGCTTCTTGTCATCGCGACCGCCGCCCGAACTCCTTCACGGACATCTTTAGATGTTACCGCTACGCGGCTGGCACGTAATGGTGTGCGCCATATTGGATCTGATATGGCGTCAAAAAATATGGCGTAGCCCTTCACAACATATACTCTAAGTCTCGTCTCTTTGCTTGGAGAAAATGAAACCTAAGAATAAACAACATGAACAGAAACAGTGGTTCTTAGTTTATTGTGTATTAGTCGGTGTACATTACTTTATTGCCCTCAACGTGGTTATTGGCAATTTATAACAGGTCTCTCGACAATAATTTATTTATTTATTTATTTATTTATTGTCGGTGTAACTGGTTTGATGTTGGACCAGAGCTTGCACTCATTGTAACCAAAACTTTTTCTTCCCCACCGTCTATAAGAGTACAAATATTTGTACCTCGCGTTATGTTGGCAGCACATTGGAATTTCTGAAAACTTAAATCCATCGTTAACCTCGGACACCAATTCAATTCGCGTACTCTTGTGGCGCTGTTGTGTTCCATCTGCATCGAGCGTGTGGAACGAATATCACCTCGTGTCTTAATTTGTTGTGTTATTAACTTGTATTTCTTTAAAGTAAGTAGTCGCTTTTGTGACTACTATTAATATTTATTTGTATATTACTTTAACTCGTAGAAGTTGGCAATTCGTGTCAGTTAGCCATATTGCACAATTTTCGGCGAAGTTACATCTTGGAGTATAGGAACCATGCTGTACTAATTTCGAGAATTCATCATTTTTTGACAATTATCGAAGAAAAAATACTGTAATTGTGAATAATTTCTGGATCTGATTGAGATTCAAAAATATTACTATTTGATTTTTTTAAGTTTTTATAATCGTGAATTTGTTTAAATCTTAATTAAGAAGACTGGAATTTTGAGCGTTAAATGAAATTGTGACATTACAATACCTAATACCACAGGTTGACCCGCGATTGTATTTTTAAGAATCTGAAAAATAGTCTGAGGGGTAAAAGCTTTATGTACTGTATTAAAATGGGGCCTGGGTTATTAATAAGGTGCCGAATTCTATTTCCAGCCTGAAATCGTCCGTCCTCTCAAAACTGAAAATTCTGTGTTCACCTAACTTACTCAAGAAATATTGAATGAAATTGAATTGGTGATGGGAAGATGAAGGTATTTCAATTCATTTGAGTTTTTCAAAGCGTCATACAGGAGACGTTTGAAGATTCTTCTACAGGAATGTCGAATTTAACAAAGATCAGTTTTGACAGTAGATACCATATACTATTTCCGCAGATAAGTCGATAGTAGAATCATAGAAAGAGGACCCTAAAATTCGGGGTCTTCTAATGGGACAGATATAAAAAAATTGATTTAAATTTATATGAATTAAAACCATTATAAAATAAAACAAATCATTCACCGATGAATTTAAAATCTCGCAACTGTTTAACAATTGTAACAACTGTGTAATAATGTTGTATTTTATTGAACTACTGATAATCAAAGTGATCTCAAGGCAGTACTGCCAAATGCGCAAAAATAAAATTACTATGAAAGAAACTTTCACGGGCTTTTATTTTTGATGTACTGGCAAAAGTACCGACTTCACGTAGCGAAAAAAAGCCTACCGAAATATAACAAATGGAAATAGGAACGCAGTGATGTTAAGAATTTTCTACCTTACGGAGCACTTACAAGAAGAATTCACCAAAAACTGTGGAAAATACTGTTCTAACGGAAATGGCTGCCTCATCACGTGACTGAGGGCAATGTGACCCTTATCAAAGAAAGAGTCAAAGGACAATCTAAAATTTATCAACAAGTTTTAAAATCACAAAACAATTGTCCTCATCCAATAGTAAAAATCAGTAGAATAAATTATTAATTAATAAGAGCTACTTTGGTGAATATTTCCAAGTCTTGTGAATAGTTGGCAACTTGACTTCAGTCAAACTGGATATTATACCTTAAGTCCCCTTTAAAATCGAGAAATTTTATTGCATTTATCAATCGTATCTTGAGATGTGAAGGTTACTAGTGGACCCACACAAAGATTTCACAGTCCGCCAATCTCGGTAAGGGATTTTTTTTAAAAAGGTTATATTCAGTAGTGACCGTTTGTTATTTATTTGTGGTTAGTGAATAATGATTGTGTTTTGTCAAATTTTGGATCACATAATGTAACATTACAAACATTATAAAAATGTCAGGGCCATAAAGAGAAATTAAAAACTTGTAATTTTCAAGTGATTGAAGTAAAGTTAGTCGTTGATGGACATTCGAAAAAAATGCATTACGAGACCTGAGTAAACGAGTTGACCTAAGTATCATAAGCATTGTTCCCCTTAATCTTATCTCATGGATCTTCTCTATTAGAGTACGCAAGAAAGCGGAATCTCGACGAAGCGCTTGTTACACAGAGCGGCCATTTGAGGAACTACGCCGCTTTCATTTGTCTCATCAGAAATTAGGTCACGAAACAAAAAGAATCCATACATCCATACCAAAATATAAATTCGTAACGCGAAAATGTGTCAGTCTTTTTGTTACCTGATCATGATGAACTTTGGCTACGAGATAGTTTAGATGTCCAGGATGAACATAACCTAACTTTTATTTTTTAAATGTGTGATGAGAAAGATAGAAAATGATTTTGACCATAAATGTTGATAAAATCGGGGAAAAGAGCTTATTTATATTTGTTTACGCTGCCTAAACTGTTAGAGTTAGGTGACAACTATAAATGACAATATTGTTCGCCTCAAAGAGTTCTACAAAAACGTTCGCGACAGCAGATGTCTATCTACAAATATTAAACTAAATTATCGAAAAAACGTTATTAAAAAATTAAGAAGGCAAAAATCAATCTTAACCAAATTTGATGGGTTATTTCTGTAGTGCATTAAGAAAATTTAAAAAAACGTCTTTAAATCGGAAAATTTCGACGAATAGTTCAGAGTTTACAAGAATTTTAATGAAATAGTGCAGTCACTCGGAAGCGAAAATTCGACCGGCGCGGCTCCCGCGATATGGTCTAGTGTATAGTTAAGTTTCATATTAAAATTTTTATTATTATGAATTTGTAAAATTAGGATATTGTACATGTGTTTTTAAAAACCATTAAGTAAATGTATTTTGATCGTACTATATAAATAGATTTTATTTTTCCTGAGTAAAAGTCGATTATTCTCCAAGAAAATTCCTAGCAACACCGGGTAATCAGCTAGTTCAAGAGTCATAAAATTGATGGAATACATTTTGTATTTGAACATGAAAGATGGGATTTGAGGAGTTTCTGCTCAAATGAAGCTATTTCCGGTTTTTAAAAAAAGTATTTTCTTTCCCCATTCGATAGTGGATCTTGGGTAATATCGAAAATCATCTTCTATCCTGTACAACAATATTTATTTTTCGATTAAAATACGCTCCGTACTTGGTGATTCTGATAAAAGAAGAGTGAATTGTGTGCGTTACATTTTCATAACAAAATGTAACGTACAAAATACCTTCTACCAATGGGTTTTTTTTCCTAAGAATTGAAATGCGCTGTTCTTTTAGTTCCTAAAGAATGTTGGAAATCGTTCATTTGATCATGCATGTCAGTAGTGTTATAACATTAACTAAACAAAATATTCATGGATCTATAAAAATAATACGTCAAAAAGCAGTTACAAACTGCGTTTGACCATAAAAAGGACAATATTTATTCCCTGGAAGCAAAACAAGGGACCATTCCATCAATTCTGATCAAGAATCCTTTGGTATTGTCCGCGCAGCCAAAGAAAAGTAATGAGATGTAACCAATGAAGCGAAAGCGCGGTGTTGTCATATGTCTGCTGTGGGGNGGGGGGGGGGGGGGTTAGCGTAGATCCACCAATTCCAGACGGCATGTGGCGCCCAAACGTAGACTGCCATAACCCGTGGAAAAGCTAACTTCAGTAATATCGTGTGTCCTTTCGGCCAAAGGTCAAACCAAACTCGCCGACCGTCACAGCTGCCTTATCAATTACTGCCGGTTCAGCGATGGACCTACCTCATTAATGGAATGTATATTAATCAATATTTTAACAAACAAAATAATTTGCATGTAAATTGCTGTAATTTTATAAATGTTTCAGAGTTTGTTTCACTTGAATCGGACCACTATTCCAGAAATTATAGGTTATACTATAACCGTTTGACTTTATCCTTATGTAATATATAAAAATGTATGTTGTACATGAAGTTCATTCCCACAAAAACTCATACATCAATTAAAGCACTTGGGAATACGTTTTAGTTCAGGATAAAGAGGCTATGCACTTTTTTAAGTAACATTATATGATGCCACGTATTTCTTATAACATTATATTGTTCATTACTTCTTCACAGTAGGCAATGTTAGTGTATTCACTTTCGAGCAATATCAAATAAAACCCAGAAGGAAAAAGTAAAAGAAAGGTTCTTTACAAATACAAGTCATATTCGTAATATATTAACATTTCTAAAATTCGTTTTGTATGTAACGTTTTCTAGTTCGTTACTTTTGAAAATGCTGAATTACTTTATCATGAAAGATGATTGTGTATCTTTACAAAATAAAATAACAAGAAAAAACAGCACATAATATTTTCAAGGGTAAAACTTTATGAAATAAAGACTAATATTCATTTGAATTAGTCACGACTGCATTTGATGTGACGTACGAATAACAAAATGGCATTGAATGAAAGTTAGCTCTACTAACAAAATACGAACCAGTGAATTCATGTAAAATAATAATTCGCAAATAAATAAGTGGAATGTAAGTTTCTTCAAAGTTAAAATGTATCCCTAGAGCTGTTCAATTAAAAACAAATCAGTATAGAATTCAAAGACAAAAGTCAGCTACTACCTTATTTTAAGCAAAAAGAAACGCCCAAAGAATGCGGTTCTAGCCTTTCCTTTGAATCTTCGATGTTAGATGAACACGTGTAGAGTATTTTATTTCAATGTTGACCCTCTTTTACCGTATGTGTGTGAAGCTACTCCGGTGGGCGGAAGCGTGCGAATGTAAGATTCCGTTGATACGACATTGTACAGTGACAGAAAGAGCCGGCAATCTCGCAATGCTGCCATTGGCCCGTCTACTTCCTCGTGGTGTTTCGGCTCCACCCTCATTTTACTTTCCTTTGGCTCGGGGGGTATAGTGGCGGATTCAATATTGCTGTGCCCCAAGGCAAAAACAAAACGACTGCACCTTATTAATTAAGTAAAAAAATAGTCTTCTGCTTGTAATTATTTACAGCATATAATTTTTTTATAAAATATAAAATAACAGTTATTTAACAAATACGTTTTATAACAAACTCTTTAACTTTTTCTTAATCCACGAAAATTAGTTCTACGCTGAAAGTGCATAGTTAAACGCCGAACATTAATTCATTTGGAACATACCCTTCATTCCGTCTGCAAATTCTGAGTGTAGCATCTCTAGGAAAAACCATATTATGATAAGTACGATGTTCTCGCTGGAACTCATACTGCTGTTTCTGAGTTTCCTTATGAAACTGTTGTGTCAAAAGCAGTTAGACAATCCTTTATCTCGTGTGTTCACATTAATAATCCCAAGCCCAGATTATTTTTCCACGGGAATTGTTTTAAGGATTAGGCCGATTTTTATCTTTACGTAGGTTAACATGTTATCTGACAAAGCACTTAAAGTATGTTTCGAACAAGTACTTTATGAATTTTATAATGATGAATTTAACGCACTCCATTCTCTTTGGTAATACTCTTTTGCTTAAATAAAATAGTATTTGTTAGTAATGTTCGTTTGCCAAGGATATATTCCAAGTTCGATTCCCCGCGGGGTCAGAAAAAATTGTTAGCTTTCCACTTCAATGTCTCAGTTCATAAAGCTGTGGTAATTCATAAGCTAACACTCTGCGACTTACCACCGCAGTTGTAATACTCGGATACGGGAATGTAGACTCCATCTACACGCAGTTCCGCCCAATATGTGTTACGATGTGTCTACTAAGCAAACCCAAATTCAAAACCACTAGTATTCAAAGTAACTTCTTACATTAAATTATCAAAACACTTAAGTATATTAAAAGGGTTCGTCTGTTGTTAAGACCAGGAAATGTTGAATTGCTGAGGTCTTGTAATCTGTGTTCTATAAAAAAACTTCATAGACCTGAAGTTACACACAAGGACTAGAAATTACGAGTTATATGAAAACATCTCGTTCGTAAGCAATGATGGAAGTAATCTTTATTCGGTCTACTGATTTATAATTTTTCTACAAAAACACGTGTTCTTTCTATTTGATTTTTAAGTCGTAGTCCATAGTAAATATCTATTAGAATTTATAATATCTGTATGTATTTAAAGAAATGACTCATTTGAAGAAACGAAATTAAGGATATGCGGTTAAAACTGAATAACCATGGAAGAGATTATCTTCATGAATCCAGTGTGTACGTTCCTTTATGAGCTCATATTACTTAGTCCTGTTTCAAGTTGTTTGGATTACCTTTACCAGTGTATCTGGATTCTCGATTGTTTCGTCTGATATGTTTCTAAACGAATGTTACGTTCATGATTGAAAATAACTAGTTTATAAGCAATACCAACAAATGTTGAAGATCCGAAAATAAAACCTTTTAGCGGTACTTCATTTCTACAGTATTTTTGAAGTTCAGGCTGCAATGATGTTTTTCATCAAACCTTCTTTCCGGACTGCGATGAAGAACGTTACCCACTACTAGGTTAGCACAAGATTAGAGTAGCACCTCTACTAGATTAGACACCACCACTACTGGAGACTTTTATACCACATCAGATGACCATAGCGATCTTTCTTTCACTGATTTATTCCAAAAGTGGCTAGAATACTTAATCTGAATCATTAAATAGTCCTTGGGAGGTATCGAATGGTTTTCCTCGCTCACGCATTTCCCCTGATGACAGGAAACTATTCAACCCTTTTGTATAGCCGCAAGACTGACCGATGAATTTCATCAACAAAGAAATAAAAATGCAGAATTATCTGTGTCCAGATCTGCACAGCCAGATGTCTTTAATGTCAGCGACGACAATAGAACTGTGAAAAAGTGAATGAAATATATCGCTGTTTCCTCCAAGATTAAGGATGCCACTCGAAGTCTTCGTAGGCACCGTGAACCGTGTCGAGAAGTTGTTTTCGATTCAGAAGAAAAGTATCGACTTTCGATTGGTCTCACATTTCACGGCCGTCCCCTTCGTGACCCACGCCCGGCCTCGATTCCTCGCTTGCGTCGCACTGCGCGCGAGTGACGTGGCGGAAGTCCTGTTGTGTCTCACCGCGAGCTCCGTACGAAGCATCGACAGCTAACACGAAAACAGGGGACCGTTCCCTCCCCCACCCAAAAATAAAATAAAAGTGATGCAGTACATATTCTTCTTCTCATCTGGCACTACTGCCCTTTGTGGGCTTCGACCTTCGCGGAGGGTAGAGCTCGCGCGATTTCTTGACTCCGGCACTAAAAGGAGGAGATGTGGTCAGCATCTCGCTCCGACCGGTTCAGACCCAGGATAGGTCCTGATACTCATTTTATAGCAGGCTGAGTAGGCCTGGGAGCCAGTCTGGATGTTGAGGCGTGATGAAAATCGCCGGCCATCCAGCCAGCAACTCAGTGCTCTATGCACTGAGCCAAACGATGACTCCATGTAGTAAATATACTAAATAAATGAATAAATTTTTTGTCAATGAAGCTGTGCAAACTGCGTTTGATCACGTGGAGGACAATAAACTAATTTACTCTCCGGGAGCAAGCAAGGGCCCTAAGGCAGAGGGGGAGTTAACAATTCAGATTACTCCTAAGAAAAGTAAAGTATTTCGCTACGTGTTATAATACTAATAAAATATCAACATTTGTAATTTAACACAAAAAAATTATTTCACAAGTACGTATTATTATAGAACTAGATTATTCGAAAAAAATAGTGTTAATAAATCGTATTAAAATAACACTAAATTCAAGATTTATTGTTTCAATAGATGCATCTCCTTGGCAAGAGCCTACAGAACCAATATTAAAAAATCCGCCTCTACCCGAAGGAAAACCGGAGAAAAACCCGGACCAGGATGGTACTATAATACCAGATGTTTATAATACCCCCTTTAGACCTACGTAGAGCCCGTTCTGGTGGACGTATTTCGTTGAAACTTTGTAGATACGTTACATGGACCAAAAGGGGAAAAGAAACCTGCAATAAAAAATAGTTGAAATTTCGTCCACCAGGTGAGAAGGGGGCACATAAAATACAAAAAAAAAGACAAATTGGAAACACAAAATGTTATTACTCACACATTTGTTCAATATCCATTCCATTTGCGTCTATCGCCTGTTAAATGCGTTATACCGTTCAACAGTAGCGAGGGTGCACATGATCGCAGGGGTGTTAACCACTACACCACCCGTTCGCCTTCCACAACTACACACATTTTCCATCCAGACCTAAATCATCTAAACGTGGCGTAAGTTGTGGAAGGCGAACGGGTTGTGTAGTGGTTAACACCCCTGCGATCAAGGCAGGTTTCCCGGGTTCGATTCCCGGCTCGTCGCCATTTTCACCTGACCGAAAGCTACCACCACAATTGAGTTTGCATTATCTCACTTTTATTCAGGGGAGCACTGTTCCCGAGTTCTTTTCGCCTCTTGGGCAATGATTGGAGAAACTTCCATGTTCAGATAGGAATCTACATGTGAGTTCTTGTAAGTTTCCCTCGTTAGTATAGCTTAATGAAAGGTACTGATTTCGAATGTTCACCCATTGGGTACATAGGAAGCACAAATTGTAGTAATATAAGAGCAATTGAAGATATCAGGAACGATAGTTTTTACTTTCTACCGTTTTCGTAGGTGGGAAAAAATCCATTGTGAAATACAAGACAATATTTTGAGATCTGTAGAAATTTGATAATGTAAATAATTTTATAAAACCTCTTATATATTTATATTATAGTTACTAGTCATCATAATACAATGATAAATTATATATAACAAAAATATGATAATTTTTCAATTATACCATTTTTATAGAACATTACCAGATTAGTCTAATTCTGATTCATTATCGTTTGAGAAATACAATTTTCATAATATTCTGTACGACACAAATAATATTATTTAATATTATTAATATCTAAATTATATTTTAAATACATTAATTTACAAGTATTTACTATAACTAATCTAAGATATCAGTTAATAAGAATAATTATTATACACTAAATTATATACACTAGCACTATGCATATTATCACCCTCTCAGAATTAAACTAAGCCTTGTAATGCCCATTTTTTGACTTTGGTACTACTTCAACTTTTAAATACGCTGGCTTTTGAAAGAACGTATTCGGTGCATACAGTGGCTTTACAGGGTGGGAGAATTTCGTAACAGGGGCGCGCGTATATTTGTCCTGTAGACGGAATACTCCGATACCCTCCCACCCCATCGCGACCATGGGAACATGGTGGATCTGTTACCGTGTTAGGAGATCTGATAATACGAATTGATTTTCATCCAGGTGATTCCATAACGTAATCTAATCGATTTTTTTTTGTGGGGCTTTAGGGCTCGTCAACATAATCTAATCGAGTTTGATTTTGTTATGTAATCGAAATCATTTGTATAATCTTTGAAGTTTTCTGATCCATAAAGTAGGGTGTACCATCGACGTCATATCTAAATAAATAAATTTTATAGTCAAAAGAGCAGTACAAACTACATATGACCACGTGGAGGACAATAAACTAATTTACTCTCCGGAAGCAAGCAAGGGACCGTCCCATCAACTGCTATCAAGGGCCCTAAGGCAGAGGTAGATTTAACATTTCAGCACTTTACTCCTAAGATAAGAATAAAAGTATTATAATATTAATAGAATACCAACAAATTTGTTTTTACTATAACTCAAAAAAGGTATTTTATAAGTATTTTTATAAGCTATGGATTATTAAGAAATTGTAACTATTAAAATAACAATGAAATCGAGATTAATCAATTCAATAGACGCCACCCTTACCCAAGAGCCAAGAGAACCTGTATAAAAAGTCCGCCTCTATCCGAAGGAAAACCAAGGAAAACCCGGGCCAGGATCGGTTAGTTGTTTTCCTTCTCTTTTCTCTTAATTGTTTTCCCTGTTTGTCATGTAATGAACATGATGTTACTACGCTTGTATGGGATGTATTTTTCTTTTCGCTAGTTCCCTTCTCATAGGAATCTTTTATTCTTTTCCTTATTCTTTCTTCATTTTTATTTTCCTTATTTAAACCGGAGTGCAAAAAACTCGGTGTTTTTCATTAATTTTCATTGTTTTATGTAATTAAATAAATAATTAAAAACTTACGATCTTTTATGGACCAAAAATATGTTTTCTGTGAGGAGCGCACAGCGGTGCGACTTGTATGTAGGTATGCTTACAGTAGACAGTTGAGGTACAGGATGTATCGCTCACTGCATCAAATGATTATGTTAGTAATATAATGATGGTTAAAGAAACGACCATTGAATGATACGTTTCTTTTCCGACACTTCAAGAACATAAAGATAAGAAACTCACTGGCACACTTCCGAGTTTTCAACAGAATGCTAATATTGGTTCATTGCCCTCCATGTTGTCGCGTTAAGTTCGTATCAGATTGGCAATAAATGTATTTATTTATTTCTTATTTGCAGTAAACATGAAAAAGTACTGTTTATTTTCTTAAGTATACAACACTTCCTTCCGGATCTTCTTAATTTTTTTTTTCTACGAGAAATTTGTTCACATTTCTACAAAAACGCTCGTGTAGAATCGTAATTTGTGTTACCCAAATTTTAAAAATATGAATAGGTCTGACTCAATCACTGCTAAATATCCCTTAGCTCTTCTGGCTTGATATAGTCCCGATATTCATTTTAAGCCTTTTTTCTATGACTTACGTGTGCTGAGACGTTTATACAAATGCAGTTTGAACATACGATTCCATTTTTCGTCACGCAGGAGTCAAAACAATGGTGGGAGATAATACTCCAGAGTTACAAACAAACACTCGTTGCATTTAAATGTACTTATACTGACATTATGAAACTCATTTTCTTCGTGATATTTGAACTATTTCTCAAAAATCGTCTTCAAAATTTGTACAACGGCGTCAATATAATCTTTTCACCACGAAAATAAATAATACCCTCGTAATTCTGAGCTACTCTGTTTGGTATTGATTCGTCAGCTATTTCTCTTCTAAATATTATTTGTGTGATTATAGCTGTTTCTGTGAATTGCGAAAGGAAATATAAATAAACAATAAAATTCTCCGTCGTTAATAAGCGAATTTCCTTCCGTGACTGTGTTTCTATGATGAGGGGAGCGCATAGAAATTGGTAGCTAATTTAATTCAATTAAATTTGATGTTTCCAATATTGACAATAGATAAATTGCCCCAACTTCTGGAAAATATTTAAAAATATTTTCATTCTTTTTATATATATTTTTTAGCCATATCAGCAACAGTTTCTAAATATCGGATCACATGATATGAAATATATAAATGATATGGTGAAATAAGTAATAAGTTTTGTGATTTAATGTAATTTTCATTTCGTAATTCATTTATGCTTTGACCAATATTGAATACTAGTCTCTGGTATAATTTCCACTGCTCTGAAATAGAAAAAAAAGAAACCATTTTATCTGTATTTTTTAAATAATTTGCAATGATATTTATTTTAATTTTAAGATTTGAATGTAATTATCTATTGACCGTGACTCTGATAGAATGTTAACTTAAGAAGATATTCCATTCGATTGAGGAAAAAAGTCGAGACATTCATTTAAGAATATGTGCTAGTTCGTAAAAAAAATTAATTTCAGGTCAAAATGCTTGAAAGTAACAAGAAATAACAAAAAGAATTCTAATTAACTGCATTTTAACAAATAAAAATTTGACGTGCGATGGCCGGGAATCGAACCCGGATCAACTGCTTGGAAGGCAACTATGCTGACCATTACACCACCATCGCTCGATGAGGAACTAGCGTCAAACTATGGTACTTGAAGATCAATAACAATCTTTGCACTGGTTTTTTAATTTAATGAATTTATGTATTTAATTTTTGAATACATGTTGTTTTTTTACAACTGTAATTGTTACTGACGAACATATCAGTGTTAGATTTTCAACTTCTATGTTGGCATGTTTTTCACTTGGTGTTTTCCAACGTCGTCTCACATATTGCATTTTAACACTTCTTTATACTTAAGAATAGCCCAAAATGACACGTGTATATTGTTTGTTTCATATGAAGCACGTAACGCCGTGTAGCGCGCCAGTCGAATGCTCCCGAGGCAACACACACCGGTGACGGCTTCTTGTAAAACTAAAAAACTTGTAAAATCAAAACTAATCATCCAAATTTTACAATTTAAAAACAGATTTCTTCTTTCTTAAACACACAAAAGACAGAATGCATTTAATTTGATGAAGATTTATTTTTACTTACTTGAAGTACGCTTCAGTTGAAGTATTTTATCTCGTCTCAAATAATGATTATTACGATGATGACATTAATGCAAATGTAAAAGGTAGGCAAAGTAAGGATAAAGATTTGAAAAAAATGGAAAGAATCTCCTAAATTTATGCTGTACGCACCATTAACAAATTCTTAACGGAAGTCATGGACAAGCCGGTATGGGTAACTTCACATATCGTAGTACAAATCGAAGTAGTTTTTAAAAAAAATTATTGTAAAAAAACAGTACAAACTCTGTATGACCACGTGGATGACAATAAACTAATTTACTCTCCGGAAGTAAACAAGGGACCATCCCATCAGTTCCGATCAAGGGCCGTAAAGCAGAGCCGGATTCAAAAATTTAAGTAAAATTTCCTAGATAAGATAAAAAGTTACCTGCGAGTTATAATACTAAAGAATGTCAATATGTTTGTAATTTAACGCCAAAATGTACATGTAAAAATTATTATCGAACTATAGATTATTCTGAGTATAGTGTTTAAGAATTGAAATAAGACTAAATTCACGATTTATTATTACAGTAAACACGCCCCTAGACAAAGCCTAGAGAACCTGTATAANCGGAGAAAAACCCGGGCCAGGATGGGGCTACAGAATTTATGTACACAACCGTGCCAAAGTTGAGTACACATAAAACTAAATTAATATGAGCCATAAGACAACACAATCATGCAAGAAAATAGTTTTTGAAATTGTTATAAGTTATTTTAAAAGTACTACAGCAAAGTACAAGACGGATTTAACTTGTATTAAAATCAATAAATTATTTTACAGTGTAGAAGCACTGGTGCAGGAGGTAGTTTTTAACAGCGGATTTGAAGAGATTCAGTTTCATAATATCTTTTATATTCTTGGGCAGGGAATTATATAGAACGATTCCCAAATGATACGGTCCTTTTTGGCAAAGAGTGATCGACACTCTAGGGCGATGAATATTATTACTATTGCGAGTATTGTGTTCGTGAACGAGACTGTTTCGTATGAAGCAAGGGTGGCACTTCAGTAATTCGGTCTTAACAAACACGACCGTTTCATAAATATAAATGCAGGGAAGTGTTAAGATATTTAATTCCTTGAAAAAAAGTAGTGCGATCGATTATGCCTTAGCGTGCGAGAAAACATTGCACTGGCTAGTCGATTTCTGGATTGAAAGTAGGGTACAATCACATCATATGCTAATATGCATTATATTAAGATCAAATATCCCGGAAAAAGAAGTTCCAAATTATATCTCTCATAGAAAACCTAAGCGTTTTAAATGGACTGAAAGTAAGAAAGATGAACTCATCGAGAATTTTTGCAGGACATTCGAATGTTTCTACTCAGTTATTCGCTCACACCTAGCCATAGGAAATTATAATGCAGCATGGTTATAAGTCAGGATGGTACAACGCTAATTGCGAAAAAGCTAAAAATGAAGCTGTAAACGCACTAAAAATTCTTTGGTTGGCATGGGGGCGGGGGAAGTATTGCGTGAAAAATACATCGTTACGGAAATACAATTAATACAAACAATACTAGCGATATCTGGACAACGATACGGAAATTAACTCAGAAATCGTATTAGTCATATAGACGAGTTACGTTGGGAAACTCACTTCTGCGACCTCCTCAATATTAAAAAAATAGTAGTTACTACAACAATTGAATGGAACTTCAAGTAGATGAATTAGATAAGAATATAGAGATAGATGAAGTAATGTTCGCGATGCAGGAACTAAAAAGCAGCAAGGCAGTGGGATATGACGATCTCCCACCCGAATTTTTTAAAGTATCAAACCACGAAATTGCTCCGGTACTTTGTAATATCTTTAACTACATGTTTACAATGGGCGTATTCCCTGTAATCTGGAACACATCAATTATTTTTCTAATATACATAAACAGAGGCAATGTAAATGACACCACTAACTATAGAGGAATTTCACTCATCAGTGTTGTAGTAAAATTTTTTTGTAAAATACTGTGTAGTAGGCTGAAAAGATGGGTTGTTAATGAAGGAAAACTACCAATTTTACAAGCAGGATTCACAACAAATAAGAGCACAATTGACGATATTTTTATTCTTACCTCTCTCGCGGAACGGGCAACAGCCGTTAAAAGAAGAAAACTATATTGCGCTTATGTTGATTTTGAAAAAGCTTTTGACACGGTAAATAGGAATATACTTTGGACTACATTAAGACGCGTATATACTAAATTTATCACTATATTAAAATCCATATATAGTACTGTGAATGCATGTGTCCGTCTTTATGATGACCCCGTCACAAATATTATCTCAGTACATCAAAGAGGTCAAGCGGGGTTTTGTGCTTTGTCCACATCTTCTCATATTATTCACAGATGGTCTCATGGATAAGTTTCGTAATATTAATTCGGATTCTCCTACAATACAAGAAAACTATAGACCAATACCAGGATTATTGTTCGCTGACGATATAGTTAAACTTTCAGAAACCTCAAATAGAATTACAAAATAGTCTAAACACGTTTGAAATATTCTGTGCCGAAATGAAGCTTAAAGTAAACATTAAGAAGACAAAAACTATGATTTCCAAAAATGGCTGGGTGATCGGATTAAATGAAAAGTGGTCATATCGGGGAGAAATGCTGGAAAATGTGAAAGAATACACATATTTAGGTGTAACTATAACTATGAATGAATGTGGACCAGACACAAAGAAAAAGCAAAACGCAAAGGCTTGTATATATTAAGTTGTATCATGCTCAGTAAAGAAACGGTACCGGAAATAGCGCCAAATCTTGCAGAGAGAAGGTTCAATTCAATTTTGGTACACGGAATAGCGTACGGGGCAGAAGTATGTGGGGCAGGAGAAAATACCACGTTGAATTCTTTTCAAAATACATATCTCAAAAACATAATTGGTCTTGCAAAAGGCACTGCTGACAGTAGTATTCTCTGGGAATTTGGCCAGGTTGAACTTACACTGAAATTCGGAGCAATAAAATACTGGCTTACGATTTGGGCGGGGACAAGAAATGCTGTTGTTGGGGAGTCTTATCATAATAATGGAAATGGTAAATGGAGTTGCCAAATTAGAGAAATTATCTGTAATTTAGGTCTGGAATACTTATGGCAGGTCACACCTGAGAGTAGTGATAGCAAAGTAATTCAAAATAAAATATATGAAGCGTACATAATAGAAATGAGCAGGTTAGAAAGAAGGTCACTCATAGTTCAAACAATTATAGTAGGTCTCGGGGGACGCAAACCATACATAAACTCACTGAAATCGAGGACGCGATAAGGATACGAGTGACTACGACTAGGGGGATGGAAATTATGAAAATTAAGAAATAATCTAGATTCGATTTGTCCAATATGTGTTGAGCAGGAAGAAGATCGGCTTCACATCATGTTACATTGTACACAAACAGAAAAATATCGAAAATTTTTGCAAATCGCGGGCTTCATAAACGAAAACAGGAACATTAACGTGGCAATTAATATAATGCGTGGCAACAGAATGTCTGTAGTGGAATCATTGGGGCAGTTTGTAAGCTACGTAATGGAGAGAGAAATGAAGGAGATTATAATGGTTGGGTAATATGCAAGTTGATACTGCCGGCTTTTACTATTTCTATGTTACAGGTCACGAAACTTCTTCCTGGGTGAAGAAATACTATTTTGTAAATTCTTTTTCTTATAGACTCTATTTGTAAATACTAATTTTGAAATTATTTGAATGGTCGTCATTTTGAAACTGATGATGCCGTAATCCAAAGGTTACTCGTTGGATTCTGAAGCAACCAAAAGACTTCTTTACCACCGGCATTCAATGACTTTTAAAGAGATTGGATAAGAGTCTGAATGTACTATTATGTCGAAAATTGAAATAAATGCCAGGAAGTTACTTTGATTATTATTGCCTCTATCCAGTTTTGTTACCTACATATATTTTTAAAATCTGAAATTTTTCTGGAAGGTGTATTTTGAGACGTAAAGCAAAATGAAAGACTGTCCCGTTCAAATTTAAAAATTTTTTTAAAAGAAAACCGCCTCATTTTGTGTGTGTAACCCTATGGACACCCCTGTTAGAATGAATCCAATAAGCAGATGTTGGGCACAATAGATGTTCATGTAACGCATCGTCGCACATCTGCGAGATGAATTCTAGCGGAATGCGTTCGCTGTTGCTACGGATCTCACTCTTACAAGTAAAAGTGAGAACTGGAATCATTCCTTGTTCATCAATTGAGACTGCAATGTTTTACAATCAATTGATGAACTACTAATACTTTCTATTCCGTGACTGATGAAAAACAGAAATTAGATGTTTCATGTCTGCCGTTTCCGATTATAAATAATATTGCCAAACAACCCGAGTTTTTGCAGACAGTTGAATTTTGAATGGAAATTAAGATAAATTCACATTTCACAATTTAGATAAATCAACATGTCACAATGTCGCTAGCTAGCAATGTACTAGCACACCCGACGATGTTTTGCATTACAGACGAAAGGTATTGTTTGATTTACAATTTAAGTGCTAATGCAAACCTGTTTTCTACATTGTAACATGTGAATTTACCTTAATTTATACTCACAATTCAATTGTTTGACTATATTATTTAAAAATATTAGAACAACATCTTTAGTCGGACTAAGAATTATGTGCAATTGAATTTGAGGCTCAAGAACACAATAACGCAGGATCCTACATAAAAGCCAATTAGATCAGATTTTTCTTTAATTCATTGAGCGTTGAACGGTTTTAAAAACATTTTATTAAAAAGGTATTTGTATTAAGACGAGATCGTAAAAAGTGTGCGTCTAACGCGTGTTCTTAGGAGGAGTCAGGTTTAATTTTTTAAAACCTTTATTTATTAATTTTTTAAAATAAAAACTGCGTCGTAGTATCGACATCAAACTTTGATTCATGATGATGGTATTTTATATATAAAGTAAAATTTATTTCATGAGGAAAAGTTTTGTAGTGAATTTTCTTAAATATTTTTTTCTTAGAGTGGGACATTGTAGAACATCTTAGTTGCTCTGTAATAAGACAAGCATTAGTAATTGATTTTTTTTATGCCAATATAAGACAAAATAATTCGCTGATTTAAGGTATTATACCTGCGTTGACTGAAGTCTAGTTGCCAACTAATCATGAAACTTGGAAATATTGAATAAAAGGAGTTCTAATTAATTAATAATTCATTCTACTGATTTTTACTATTGGACGACAACAATTATTTCGTGATTTTAAAACTTGTTAATAAATTGAGATTGTCGGTTGACTCTTTCTTTGACATGAGTCGTATGTCAGGTGATGCATTTTTTTTGTGGGGCTTTACGGCTCATGTCGACATCAAAGGTCATTGGAGCCCGAGAAACGTGTACAGGTAGGGAAAATGCAGTCACGCACTAGGGAGAGCCAACATGACTCCCCGTGTGTGGGACTCGTCGAATGATTCAACCCTATCCACTAAAAACCCTCCTGATTTATAACACACCAAAACCTATCTCACAACATACATAAAATGGAGGGGGGACTAAAATGAGGGGGGCACATAACATGAGGGGGGACAAAAATGAAGGGTAGGACAAAAATGAGAGGAACGAGGAAAATGAAAGATACCCTAGCCCTAATGGCGTCGGGATCGAAAAGAACAAGAGGTGACCAAGGGAGGTCAGGAAAGAGAAAAGAAGGATCCTTGCACAAGTAAGTGGAAGTAATGCCAGACTCAGCTCGGGACCCCGTGTTCGCCAAACACGTACTTACTAGATGTAAGTCCCCTGGGGGGGGTCAGATGATGCAGCTGCTATTTCCGTCAGAACCGTATTTTCCACTTTTTAGTGAATTATTCCTCTAAATGCTGCGTAAGGTATAAAAATCTTAACGATATGCGTTTCCTGTATACATTTGCTATGTTTCAGTGGACTTTTTACTTTCTCATTTACGTAGTATATAGAAAGTTTAATAATCGTGAAAAAATTCAAAAGCGAGATTGCGACGGAAATATCCGTTTTGGCAATGCCTGGTTCTGAAAAAGTGTTTTTTCGTATAACGTCCGTCCGTCTGCCCGTCTGTGCGCAGCGACTCTGAGTAAACAGTTGGATCAATTTAATTCGCATTTCGTATTTGCGGTAGGATTTACTTGTTGTCGATGCACGTTCTCTAATTTTTTAAACTTTAAAAGAAAGGGAACATGAAGGTAAAAGAACTCGTTTGAATGTTTCACAAAAACGGCTCCTACGATTTTTCTTAAATGTTCTGTACGTAAAGTACAATTATTATTTATTTAGTTCATTTAGAATTACATCTGCATTAGCGCTATTTCGTTGAAAGTTTGGTATAGACGCAGTAAAATAATTTGTCTGCTACACTTACACATTAGTTTACTGTTTCAAGAAGCTAGAACAATATTTAGCAGTGTAAATGGACCAAGCAGACGTATAATACACTTTTCGTAAACTGAAATGAAAGATATGATAATGATAAAATACATAGGAGGACCTCAAACACACTGCAGAGACGAAAATTCATCAATTTCAGTCTACAACGAAAATACATTTACATAAAATTTTTGCGATATTTATAAGAACTGATATGTCGCTATGTGTTTTGAAATAATATTCTGAATATTTTTTTTACTTTCAAGTAAATGACAGTAATAAGTTCATCTAGTGACTTTGACCACGAACAGAACACTGGAAGGCGACCAAAATATAGAGGACCACGCTAGAAATGACCTTTTCACTATAGTTTTTTTTCCTCACTCTATGCTGCAGACGGAGAAACGTTTATGAGAAAGTACGAGCAATGGTTTTGCGTCACTAGTTTCTCTACGTTAAGTCGGTTCTTTTGCCAGGATATCAAAAACACCTAAGCCCGCGCATGTTTCTCCCATAGTAATTTTAAGTCAAATGATTCAAAATTTTCCACCGCAAGAGTATGAAAATTCGTCGCCACGATAGGGAAGGGTCCATACTATCATTTGAAACATTTTAGAGGGTACTTAAACATACTCGCTTTGATGGACATAATACCTTTATTGTTGATTGATATTCAATGAAGCGGCGATTCGTCCCATAAACGTATCAATTAAAGAGCGACGGATCCAGGATTTGATTTTGGGAGTCTCTGCACCGGAAAGTTTTGAAAATTTATTTCTTGAAACTGCAGTTTGAGACATTCCTATGTACAAACAACGCATAACCTTAATTTGCAGTTTTCATTAAAGTTTAAAATTTACGTTTTTGAAATAATTCCCGTTTTTTTGCCAAATAATTACTTCGAACTTCCAACGGTAATCAACAACGTTTCAGCGTTTCATCTAAAACTGCAACATGTATGAAAATATAAAAATTCAGTGACATTTAATGTGAGGACGAAAGTGGTAATATTGAAATATAATGTTGCATATAGAAAATAAAGTACATAATTTTTTACCTAACGCACGGGCAGAGGTATAACGGCTAGCATTTATGCGACACACACACATAGAAATCAATCAACAGTACATACTTAATCGATAAATACTAAATTCGATAAATCTATTTTTTCTTTCCTGAAATTTCAGGCACAATTCATGTTATGCATATAGCTATGGGCAAACAACGATTTATAAACCGCAGGCGGTAACGATAAACTGTGTATGGTCCTGATTGTAAACTAAAATTACAGAAGAATACAAAGAAAATTAAATGCAATGACGCATCTACGGAAATCTGTATACTCCATGCGATGCTTTGTTACGGTAGTTCTACCAGGCAATGTCTGTCGAATCATTCAAAAGTAGAATTATCTTCTTTCTTTATATTTCAATTACTTAGTATATTATTATTACTATTTTGTACTTGAATTTTGTTTTCTCAGTAAAGGCCGATTGCTAAAATGTCACGGTTCAAGTGGTCAAGTGTCCATTTCTCTTTCAATTTTCTAGAGATAAGAACTTTCAAACTATACGGGATGTTGCAATAATATCTGCAGAGATATGTAAACGTGACTATACGGAATGTTGCAGTATTAAAGGGATCTGCAGAGATATGTTAATGTGTTTGGGTACATTTAATGTTTTTAAACTGTAATTGTACAGTTTTTGAATTACTCCTATTGCAGAGACTACTATTGGGACTGTATGGGCTTGTCTCATCTTCCTAATTCTGTGAACTTTCTGCAAGAGTACTTCCTGAGTATTTCGAAATTTTCTCAGCTATTTTCTTTTGTAGGTTATTAGTGCTTGACATTGCAATGTCAATGAGGGATGTGGTCATACTACTTTGGTCTATGAACGTTATATCTGGACGGTTGTAGTGGATTGATTTGTCTGTCAGGATGGCTCGATCAAAATATAATATATTTCTTTTGTTCTCCAACACTGTCTCTGGTTGATACTTGTAATCTGGGGTTTTATCTTGTGTGATTTTGTATTTATCCGCAATTTTTTATGAATAAATTTTTCTACCAGGTAGTACCTGTGCAAGTAATCCGTCTGAGCAAAAATTTTCAATCTTGCAGTGATGTGTTGGATAGTTTCCTCCATTGGCATTGGCGAATTTCCTGCCTCTTTTAGAATATATCTCCTGTAATTAAGGGTGTTGATAACTTGGTCTTGAATTCCTAAAAGAAACCCTTTTGTCTCGGCAAACAGATCGCCCTTTACTAGCCACATATTAGATGCTTCGTGGTTCACTTCTGGTTGGCGTAGGTCATTGTAATGACTTCCATGCAGCTGTTTCTCCTTCCAGGTATTTACCATTTCCCTCTGATGTTCTGGTGCACTGTGCAAACCCACGTCTGACACTGCCAACCTCAAAGACCTGTACGATTTATAGCATTACACTACTAATGATACAAAGGCGACTGATGATTTTTTTACAGTGGAAGAATTCTCGCAGGGAATGAATTTGTTGACTGCATAGTCTAGATGAATCTAACATTTTTCGAGGTAAGCACAATCTTTCAATGGAGGATTTGGGGTGATGTCTTCTGTTTATTATTAATTGTGTATGAACCTGTTGGATCAGCCAGTGCTTTTATGATACATCTACCTGTTCTTCCACATAACTCTCATGTGGAATCTTTCTTCCTTCAGTCCACTTTCTTCCTGGTCTCTTAGAAATATCATTCTCTGTCTGTACCGTCCAGTAGTTTTTCTTGTGACTGAATTGGTTCCCATCTGTTACTTCCACTGCTTCCATCTGAGCTTTCGCGAGGTCCTTTTCAACTTACTGGATTCACGGCTTAGTCTTTAGTTTGCCATCATCTCGCGCGGAAGACTCGTTGCTAGGAGTCTTTAAATGTATTTCTTCGTTTTCTAATATTCGCTGCCAGTTTATCAGTTGCTTTACGGGATTTGAGTCTATATCCGTCTTCAGACTTTTTCTCAACCTAGCATTTCCCTCATAATTCTTCGCTCTTACTTAAGAATGTTTTCCAGATCATCTTCTCTGTTTAGTGTTAGAGTTTCGCACACGTTCAGAACCTCAGGTTTGATCACCGAGTTGTAGTGTCTAACCTTGGGATGTATGGACATACACTTTTTCTTATAGACGTCACGCCTTCTCCCATATACTCTCTTCAGCTTCTGTAATCGAATTCGATGTGATTCCTTCTCTAACCCCGTCAGTTTGATCATCTCACCGTGAGACTAAGTATTTGACCCTTTTTAGTAATTATTTTTTATGTATTTTTTATTATTTTGATTGTAAATGCGAAATATAGCGTGCTACTGAAGCCTATCTACTTGGAACTATAGGAGGTATGAGGTGGGTGGTAGAGCTATTGTTAGTAGATGGGCAGGTTAGTTGGGTTTACCAACAACTTGACCCACGTGGAGAGGTTTAGTAGTAGTAGTAAATAAAAGTAGTAGCAGGTGGATAAAAGACGAAGGGTTCACTATTAAGTAGTCACAATTATATGAACTGGGACATTCTGACCCCGCCGGGAATCGAACCTAGAGTGACTTGATGGTGAGCAGGCATGCTAACCCTTCAGCCTCTGTTATCCTTTAGATTTGCCTGTACTTCGTGTTTAATAGAAGTGAACTCAGAAAGAGATTTGATTTCAGATTTTCTGTGCATTCCTCAAGGACTTCTATCTGTTTGATTACTGTGATAACAAACTTAGTATGGTAGAATTATAAATAACAGTTAATAGTAATGACAATCTAATTTGTGTCAAAAAATTATTTTGTGAAATAAGTAATGTGAGCTGTGAACTAGCTTAAATATGTTTGTCAGCTTCATGACGTGCAATTAGCCTCTTTGACCAAGACGTAACTCACAATAGCGGAAGGATGAAATGTGGAAACGAAAAATTAGTAATAATTAGAAAACGGGTTGTGATCTGGAGGTATTCTTAGATTTATCCAACTACCACAACCCCCAATCGTGAAAGTAGAGGACAACAACAACAACAACAATAATAATAATAATAATAATTTGTGAAAAAAGCTGTACAAACTGCGTATGCTATATGGAGGAACGTGGAGGACATTAACCTAATTTACTTTCCGGAAGCGATCAAGGGACCATCCCATCAATTCTGATCAAGTACCCTAAGGCAGAGGCGGATTGAAAAATTTAGTGAACACCTAGATAAGATAAAATGTTAGCTACGTCTCTTGACAATGTCCGGTGATTCTATAAATAATTTGAAAAAAATTTAAGGTTTTTGACGATAGTTTTTAGAAGAATCATTGATGTTAAAGATTTAGAAAGTAGTGTATTTTTACAACGAATTGTATTATTTCATCTAAATATAAAATAACCCTATTTTTCTCTATTGGATGTGTTTAAGTACGAAAAGAAAAAATATATATATTTCGGTTATTTGGGTATATTTACATGCATTTTTACGAACTTTAGACTTTTAAATGACTTAAGCTGGGATCAGCTCTCAAAGTCAATCAATTCGTAGATGTATAATTGTTTTTCTCTATTCTTATTGTTTTGAAAAACATTGATATGAATAATAGTGAAGAAAAAACATGTGTCAATCAGTTAATAATATAGTACAAACAATATTCAGGAACTCGCTTGACTCGTTTGAAATGCATCATGGCGGCCAAACACAAACAAACATGGCGGCCGAGCACAACGGTTTCGTGATTTATGCATCTCACCTCGGGAAAAGTAAAGTACGCTTCTCAAATGTCCGGTGACTTATAGATAAAACTGACGTGAAAGTACGACTATAAATCGAAGTAAGTTTCGTTCACTTTCGTGACTTAAAAGTTGACTTTTCTTTGAAAATAAATGTTTCCTCCATAAAACACATTGTATTTCACCATCAATTATAAATGCAATTATTTAATTTAAACAGTCGGTTAGGTATGTTTTTCAAGTTGGAACCACAGAAAGTACATGTTACTCCGGTTATTTATGACGATTTAAGATGTGGTTTAAGGAATTTACTTCTACTCATGCTAGCACTATCTTAATTCTCTGTCGACAGAACTACTTCGAGAGAAGAACCATTGATGTCAGAGAAAGACTGCTTCAAGATTCGGTCCAGATGTGAGCGCCACGAAGCGGTGAACGAGCCAACAAAAAAAAAACGGAACGAGCGGAGACGTTTTTACGGCGTCCTGCGGTAGCAGTACGGCTTATTACGAAGTGAAGACACTGTGTTTCTTTCGGTAAGAGAAAGTTTCAACTTGAAATAGTGTGTGATTCAGGTCTATACTCCGCGCGGTGAACGAAAAGTGTCGAAATGTAACCAATGGAGCGAAAGTGCGGTGTTGCCATATCTCTTCTGGGGGAGGATGGCCGAGCGTAGCTCCTCCCATTCCAGACGGCATGCCATGGCACCCACACTAATTTTGATCGAACCCGTTGAAAAGCTATCTTCAGGCGTTGTCCGGCAGGCAAAATGTTAGAAATCAATTCTTCTGTCCGTCACAGTTCGCTTATCACTAAGATTCTGTTTTCACGAGTAAAACGACAACCCGTCTGTACCGAGAGGAAGAGTCGTTTATCTCGCACTGCTCGCATCGACTCCTCAACTTTCACGTGATCTTTAGACTCCTCCCTCGTTACTTTTCTTTCGCCGCAAGTGCTGTAGACTAAATATTCTGCACTACGAGTTTATGTTATTCTATCAGTGGATATCTTTGAAAATATTTCAACTTTATAAAATGCTAGTATATAGGAAGTGATGAAATGCATCGTACAAAATGAATACTTTGAACATGTGAGGTACTGACTAGGGTTGGATAGGTGCGGGGAAAGAAGGGGGATGCACTTCCATGACAAGATGTCTGCCTTCGTCGTAGAGGAGGATTTACGAGTATATTCTGCGGTCTTCTAAGTTAAAATAAATAATATGGAGTGTGCCCCACTTAAGCTTTCAATTACAATCGATAATCCTGACACTAAATACCCCACTTTACTGCATTTAATAAAACTTCAAAAACAAATCATATCTTATAATTATTAAACTGGAGACCTATTAAAAAGACCAATCGGTATCATAATATTTATCGTCACTGTTCATAGTACACTCCTAAACATAATATATGAATATAGAAGTAAAGATTGCATTAAATATCTTCTATTTAAAACTCTTTGCAATAGCCTTGTAGGCTGATATAAAAACAGCGCCTCCAAAATTCTGAACATACACACATATGACAATGGATCGTCAAAATTTGAGAATAGACCCTTCCTGGAGCCAATTCGTAAAGATCCGAAGATATGTCAAAATTTTTTTTCGACCGATTCCAATAATATTAAAAGTAATTAACTCATTTTATAATATCGACAGAATACCAACAAAAATATATTTAATAGAATACAAATCCTGGCATATAATATCAATATTTGTATTTCCTGCCTCAGTGGTCTTGTTACAGAGACCACGAAAATGTCACTTTCGCACATGTTTTCAAAAATCAAAGTAAGCCATTACGTAGAGCAAATTCGTGAACAGAACATTTTATTAGCATCAAATTAGCACGAAGTAATGGCCTACTTCGATTTTTGGAAAATATGTATTCTGCTAGTTTAATCACTAAGCTAGCAGGATACAGAATAACTCGAAAACTAAGAGAGCGGCAAATTCGGAAATAAGCATTTAAAGAGCATTAAATTAGCACTAATTATTAAATATGTTAAAAATGTATTCTGCGATGTGTGTGCCAGCATAATGGACGTGAATTTTCATTTCACAGTCATCAGGTGCGAGTGCTGAGCGTAGTAGATGCGAAAAACTATCGATAGCGCTATCGATATATATCGACAAAGTTTAGAGTATCGACCTCCATCGGTAGTTAATAACCAACTAACGATCGTTTCGAATAGTCACATTTGAATCTTCCCGTGTTCCTCGAGAGCTATCTCCTATTTCAGCTTTGCTCCAACTTTGAACATCTGCACGGGATTGTTTGAAATCAGAAGGATCAATTTCTTTAGTGACTGGAAACACAGTGGAATCTCTTCTTTGAAACTCGATGGTAGTAACTCGACAGTTTCTTTCTCTAATTAGGTTAGCAGGGTTTCTAATTAGTTCATTGGTTTTCTTTGATTGTTTAGTGGAAGAAATAGATTTAAAAATATATTTTTCCGTCAATTATTAAACCCCGTTAAGCACCGTGAACACAATTGTTAAACAATTAAAAATAATGTCGATACGCCTGTTTTCATTACCACAATGCACCGTCACAGGAACAACTGGTTCTTTTCAGACATTTTCCTTGCGAGTATGTTTTGTTACATTTTATTTCTGAGTTGAGGACCTGATTTAAACACTTATTTCACACTACTGTATCCACCGTTTTTTGGGTTTTTAACTAAATTACTTACCTAGGTCCGCCAAGCAAACGCTTTCAGAAGTAAGTACATTATTCTATTTTATTTATTGTCATTGTACTTGATAGGGCATGATTTCGCTATGTTTTCTCACGTTTCGCGATTTTTCTATCGGAAAATTGACAATAATTTGAAACTATCGGATACTATCGATAGTTTTCAGTCGATCTATTGCTAGTTATCGAGTGTCAACTTCGGGCTCGCGGTAAACAAATACGTCTTTGCAACCCAATACTTTTCTTATGTGATGTTTTTGGTTTAGCGCGTAACACTGATACGTCCACAATTTCCGGAGTTTAGCTCACACACGTTCCCGAAGGACGGACCCTATATTTTCTGGAGGAAACTTATACTCAGAGTTATATAACTTTGCCGAAAATTATGCAATATGGATATCTAACGCATAATGCCAACGTCTACGAATTCAAGTTACATCGAAATATATATTTATAGTAGTCACAAAAGCGACTATTTGTTGAAAAAAAAATACAACAAACTAAGACACAAGGTCAATTTTGTTCCACACGCTCGATGCAGAAAGAATAGAGCGTCAAGAGAAAGTGCCTTGAATTGATGGCCGAGGTCGGCGATGCATTTAAGTTTTCAGAAATTCGAATGTCCTACCAACATAACGCGAGGTACAAATACCATTACTCTTATGGACGACAGCGAAGTAAAAGTGTTGGCTATACTGTGCACAAGCGCTTTACCAACAGCAAACCAAATAGACCGACAAAAAATAATTGAATGAATAAATAATTTATTGTCAAGAGAGCTGTTAAAAACTACTTATGACCACGTTGAGGACAATAAAGTAATTTACTGCTAGTACTTTACAATATACGAATAAACACTTTACAATATGTTCAGTTCTTTTTCTTAAGTTAAATTTCTCGAGGCATAGAATCGTGACTTAGAGTATATCTCCGACTCTCCTCTTGTCTCCAGCTGCAAAATTAATTCTCTCCCTGGCGAATTGGACCATTTCTGCGCGTGACGACAGACTGGCAGCACGTGACAATTGCCGGGGTCACAACGCGTGGCGTTCCGCATTTGTCACATGGTGTCGCCGGAGACAAATGACTGACGCGACGCGAACATGGCCCGATTTCATCTCCGAGCATAAGCGAAAGCTTTGGGACACAGGGAAGACAGAACATTTTCTTCTTCTTTTTCATACTAGTTAGCAGAAACGAATACCGGTGAAACGCGGACACGGCGATTAGCTAATACACGAGTTTTTTTGGTGGCGTGCTCTAGTAAAATTGGCCATTGTGTGGCCATGTGTAAACGCCAAACGGCCATTTATTCCACGTGGCCACCAATGGACAGGTCAGGAATTCATTTTAAAAGCCACGAATGGTCGTTTGGCAATTACAGATACCCACCTCTTTGGCCATTTTTACTAGTGTGTGCGCTTAGATATTTGAAGACGTAGGAAGTTTTGGTGCAATATGATNTATATATATATATATATATATATATATATATATATATGCCTACGTGCCAAACTTAATTTATTTGTTACAATATATAAGAAAATTTTATTTTTTCAGCCATTTGCGAAAGGGAAACGTTAGCCCACTGTTCGTAATCACTACCGGGGAGGGTGCAACAATATGAAAAGTATGTTTGAACCCTCACAAACTTGTCTTTCAGGAGATGATCAGTGGTCAAATGAAAGCTGATTATCATCGCACTAAATATAGCTTTAGACTTGCAAAATGGGGCGACCCGTGGCATAGTGCATATCGTACCCTCCTTCTACCTTTGGTGACGCTGGATCAAACCCTGTCCGATCCAAATAAAATTCGCGGCGGTGGACGAAGCGGTGTTCGCGGTAGGATTTTTCAGGGCACTCCCGTTCCCCTGCCATTCATTCCACCACAACATTCACTCATCATCCACCCTCATGTCATTCGCCTCGGGGAGGTGCGGCAGGAAGGTAATTCCCCTGCCACATTAATGAGAGAGACATCATATCATCCTCAATCTCCGACCCCTACTATACTAGGTAAAGGAAGTAAGGAAATACATACATACATACTTTCAAAATGATTTTGTTTAAAAAAAAATATTATTCAGAAAAATTATACCAAGCAACCACTTTCAAGCATTCTACTCGTAAATTGAACTTGAAAATAGCAGTGTATTCATCTCCTTACAGATTTTTTGTCCTTTATTCACACGGTGAAAAAAGAATTTGCACGAAGAACTATCCAGTTAAATGAGTAATTCCGGCCGCGAAGGTTAAGGATGTTGGTGTGAGTGAATGGAGATACTGAGTGTATCTCTGGGTTAAGACGTCTCGGAACAAGGAAGTGGTGACAGAGTGATGGAGGTAACCAATCACTTTCCGATATTTTACAAACCCGTTAGGGAGTTTTTGCATCGCGTACCTGCGAGCTATTGTATACGCTTATCCACATGCAAGTTCCTTCTGCGCATGCTCAGAAGTTAGTGGTACACTAACGTTTCTAGCGTAGACGTTTCAACGCCTCTGTCAGCGTATGACGTTAGTGGTCCGCCAATGAGAGAGGTCATGGTGGATTCTTGTCTGGATTTGAGGTTATGTATATCTAAAAGGACATACGAGAGATTTGTTGGTTGTGTTTGCCGAATGAGCACGCGCTGGTGTACTCACAGCACAGTTTACTTGTGTTCGCTTGCATGGTAATAGTTTGTTTGGTTTACAATTTTTAGTATATATTGAGTGGAAGGTACGCTACGCATAATGCGTCGACTACACTAGATCTTTCCATGTTCGTTACGCGGTTAGCATCATCAACGTAACATGTATGCTAGGAAGCGTGTACGTTTTGCAAAAAAACCTATTGATTCATAAAAACTCAGTCCTTCAACTGAGTATATTCTGAAGACTGCATTACTGTAAATAAAGGAAAACTGTTCTTTAAAAATACATTTATCTCTTTTTAGACAATAGAAACAATTTTAAATAACAATACACGATGTAAGTCTGTATATAACCAAAGTTATATAATGACAGTTTTGGAGGAACTATTGGAAATTTCGACAACTCTTTGTAAATTGAAAGAAGAGAGTAATTTACTATGTTTCAACTTCAATAGATATTTTATATAAGGCTTCCTTTTTATTTTTAAATATTTTTTCTACGTAAATTTTGATGCTAAATAAGTATTGTATTGTTTAATTTGCGCTATTCTAGTTTTTAAAAGTGTATTTTGCTAGATTAATAATTAAGAAATCGGAACACAATAAAACTCGGAACCCAAGAGGGGCAAATTCGAGCACTTAATTAGCATCACGTTAACACAAATTAAGTGCTTCTTAAAAATTGTGTTCTGCCATTCTACAATTGCTATCTTTATTAAACTAGGAAAACACGCTCTCTTCAAAAAAGTAAAAGAGTAGCAAATTCAGCACAGAATTATATAGCATGGAATTAGCACACATTAATCACTTACTATGATACTACACAACACGTGACCATATGAACAAAAAAACTAAATAAATTGAAAACTAGATAAACCAAAAACTCTGGGAAGAGCTCTGTCTTCTTGAGATTTCGAAAAAGAACTTTTCCCTTCCTCCCATTTTCATTACTTTTTAATTTTCGTTTTCTTTTCGGTATATCTCACGAAGTGATGGAGATATCAACTTGACTTTTGTACCTCAGCAGTGCTAATTTAAATATCTAGTAACGATCATTTGGATTTTTCGGTATTTTTTTCTGTGTAGGGGGGTTGAAACGTTTTCACGTTTTCGCGTTTTTCGGAAGGTTTTTATAAGAATTCATTGTTACATTTCACTCGCTCAACATGCTCTATTCTTTGTTGCGTAGAGGTTCGATCGACGCAAAAACCTTTGTTTTCTGTCCTCGAGCATTACTTCACTAGCGTTAGTGTGGGAACAATGAATCTCAACTAAGCTTTTTGTTTATTAGTGTTAGGTGTAAATTGTATTTTCCTTCTTCCTGGATTTTAAAATAATTGAAAATAATAACTTACAATACTGAAAACCCTCGAAGATTCTCGTCGGTTTTCCGCGTGGTATTTAGTTATGAAGTTAACAAAAGTAAAAATTTAATATTTAGAAAGAAAACTATGGGAACTAACATATCAATTTAGAATATAATATGAGAAAACCGGTAACGCCTGGCAAAATGAGCTAAACTATTTTATACCTCTTTTTTTTATTGAGGCTTAACCAGAACCTGTTGACAGGTGCTTGAATACCAGAATGTCCAGTAATGATTTAAGTTTTTTTAAATCCCGAGCAACGCCGGAAGGTATTGATAGTCTAAATTAAAAACGGATAAAACCAATAATGTGACAACAATACAATAAACAATCACTATATTAAATCACAAATGATATAACAACAACAAACGTTAATGACTTTTACATTATTATGAAATACATATAAAAAATAACTAAACGTGTTTTATCTGTGCTTCTACTTCATTTACACAATTGCTGTGAGTATGAACACTCATAACCGAGCTAGAAATGTGCAAATCGCCAACATTAACATAAACTGTCTAGCATCATAGGCAATTGTACAACCATTGCAACACTCGTTCGATCCGTGTTCGCCGTATAACTCGGATACAATTGTACTTCCAGTTCCTCTCATGTGAGGATTAGCCCCAGACGAGAAGTTTTGTATATAAGGTAAATCCAATGGAAGCAGAACTACAGCTTCCGAACAAATAAAATTTTGAATCCATGGAATTAAGCTGGCGATTGACAACATAGCAGTTCCATAATCGTAAGGAAGTTGATCGTGAGTACATCTCCAACCAAAATTGTCCCACCTGTAACAGAATTGCGTTTATGACATACAAAATCATTTTAAAAGAACAGAAAGTTTGTTCTTTTCCCCATATATCGGTTAAGGAAATAGTAAGTACCGGATGACAGAAGGTTATTAGCTTAGGTGGTCTTAGCGCCCCCCTCCTCCATCTCTTTTGGGAAGTGAAACTTAAGGTGTTTGGTCATTTGTTGGTGCTATTAGTGTCTTTTTCACATTCGTAACTTAAAATAATGAGGCATTGCTCTGTTCCTGAATGTTTAAGTCGAGGTGGGCGTATGTTCCTGTTTCCCAGAAATCAAAATGTGCGAAATGTATAGAGAAATGAACGCAAGATGTAAACTCACAACTTACTAAGTGACTAAAGAATTCCGAGATCTAATGTTCCAACCCTTCATACCCCTGATCCGTCTAGGACGGGTGTTTTCGTCTAAGATTTAGAATACATCCAAGAATTTAAAATTGCTGTACTTTCCGTACCTTCCATACGTCGGACGCTTTTGACTTATCGTTTCTCATGGCAGATGGAAGCTAACTGATTCACGTAGTAGAGCTGTGGATTGCATCGGTATTCGCGCGAAAGAACTATCTAGAGACGGACTGAATCAAGACCTACTTGATTATTATCGTATGAACTAAGATTTTGCCTCATTGCTTTTGAACTCGCGCCAAGCCTTAGGAATGTATGGAAGCACAATGGTGAGAATGTGAACTATTATGGAGTATTGAATCTCAAATTAACCGCATGATAGCACTAGTGTCATTCCTATTCTTCGTATGGTGCAAGAATCAAACGCGCCCGCGACGTGGTTCGGTTTCCGACCACCCACCAAGAAAGAGCGCCACAGACATCCCAAATAGCGGGAGCGCTTTTCTTGATATTTATTTGAGATATGGGAGTGTCTTATGTGAACGATGATCAATTGTACGAGTATGATCGAGGAGGTCTTGGTTCGAATGGATGAGTTTTGTTATATGAAACGCATTTAATCGCTCACTTACGTATCAGCAAAAAAACCGAAGAATGCTCCTTGAACGAGAATTATGGACTCAGGGGTTACTTTATTTTTATCGCCATCTATCCAACATAATCCTCTCCTTTCTTCATGTGGTAGGCAAGCAACTGTCCAGCGACTCATCCGAGCATAACATGCTACGGCGCTGATCAACGTACGTTTGACATATAATGCTTCCAATTTGGAGGTATTTGCAGTTGTTACTGTTTCGTACGCCATGAAGACAGCGTCGTCAACCTGATGATATCATCATATACATTAATTAGCAAATATCCCTGAATTGTTGAGTTCCTTTCAGAGGCGGATTTAACAGTTTGGCGTCCCCAGGCGGTAATAAATGTAGCACCCATTGAGAGCAGTTTTTATATACATATAGTTTGAATATTTATATATTATTTTATAATATATAACCGAAGTAATAATAATATTCTTTTGTTTGTTTATTATTATTTTTTACAATTAATGTTATAAGGTACAAAGTAGTACAAACAATATAACTATTTAAAAACCTAAAACAGACCTATCTAAGAACACTCATAGCTGTTTTGAATTCGTAGGGAATCTTCGCTGATCCAACGAAAATATTGAAAATTATTTTTTACATTAGAACAGTTAAAAAACGACATATATTTAGAAAGAAACTTTGTTGTTCAAATGGTATAAATTTTCCCCTACTTTTTCTGGTGCCCCCGAAATCTTGTTCCCCTAGGTAATTGCTTGTATTGCCTACGCTTAAATCCGCCTCTGGTTCCTTTTCTGCGCCGAACCGAACGCAGCAAATTCATTCAAATAAAGTATCTTACTTTAGACCACTATAAGACCTTTTCCTTTACGAGATAACAGTATTTAAAAATTTCATTATGAAAAGAAGCTTCTTTTTTTTTATTAAAATATAACGCCTAGTCTACGACTAATTAGCTATTTTAGTTTGAACTATTATTGTATCCAAACAAGCAAAACAAGTGTCACTCATCAGTTCAACTTGCGTTATTAATAACTTGTCAGCTTTAACTCTTTTGTTGTCAATAGTCTCTTAGGCATTTAACACTTGGTCATTATAATATTTCTCTTCATTGTAGTCTTTTTTTATCATTTTTATTTCACTAGTTTAAACGGTTTCATCCGCTTTAACCTTCTCACTACACCGCGAATGTCGAGTAGTTGGATGACCTCGGTTAACATGTGTTGATGGGGTCTCTCTTCATGCTTCCTAGCGCACTACTCACTTACTTGGGTGACCATTTCCACTTTATGATCTTTGAGGAGATTTGTATTCCTCGTATACTATGGAGCATCAACGATTTTCCCCTGAACTTTACTTTGGTAATATTCTATCGTCTGAATATTGCTCGGAGTAGCGCATCGCCAGAGCTGGATCCCATATGGCCACACGGGTTTGAGCATTTTATTGTAAAGAAGCAACATTGCACACTGACAAGGGGAATTTCGTAGCAAATACATAAAAAACCTATGCATTTTCTTTTGTATTTATCATCGAATTCCGTTCTCCTTTTCTTCATGTGGGCTTTCCAGTGGAACTTGACATCCCATGTCATGCTAAACTATTTTGCTGTATTTGCAAAAACCAGTTTATCTTCTATGTATTGTAGCAATTTTCATTTCATATTATTATTAAATAATGGGTGTTTAGGTAAAGTAAGCCTTTGTTAGAAAAGTTATATTTTAATAAAACAAACTAATATAATTTTAATTCATGAACAAATAAAACATAAAGAAAGGAACTTGGACGGGCGGGGTTCGTGCCCAATTCTCCAAGAAAACTCACACTTCTGGTACTGGAACTACGCGCAGCATCCCAAATAAAATTGGTTTTATTCAACATTACTACATTTTTTTAAATTACTACACACTACATCATACATGCATATTAACACTTCCCTAGATTTCCCCCCAAAATTCACACGTTAAAATTTACAGAATATTCACAGTGATGTGGGTACAATAAGCAGTCCCCACTCATTTCCTGGATTTGCGTTACACAAATGAATAAAGCAACAGCAAAGATAACAAGTTTGTGCAGATCGAGGAAATAAATTATCTTTCTCCGTCAGTCTATTATTGTCGAAGCTCACGCTTTATCTTCGTCATATGGACACACTTGTTCACGTCTATGTTTGACTGGAAGCTAGCAGTAAATTACAATTACCTTATTTACCAAGATAAGTGAAAGGTAGGCTACCTTAGACCAAACTGCGGGTCGCCAGGAGCGGACGCTAGGTTCAGTGACCCGTGGTTTGTTGACTGCTTCTATCAGGAGCTCCTTCCCTATGGTTGGCTCCGCCCCTATTCGCCACCCCATTTATTGAAGTCTCTGACCGCCCTTCCCAGGATCCATGGCCTAATTAAGGCTCTTGGCGTTGCGTTCCCAGTCGCCAACTCCCTGCTCACGCCCGAAACTCGTCACGGAGAATCTCTCCCAAAATTCAAGTCAATTGTTCATTCCCACAAGTTTCTAGGCATCTGTTCCGATGCTACGAGCCGAAAATAACATCAAAAAGTCACAGGTTCATTAATAAAGTTCACTCGTTAATAAAAAAATTTAACACGAGACTGCACTCGAAAATACTTAACAGCCGAAGTGCTAGCTCACATCGCTATGCTGCCAAGCAATGGAATCGCGTACATCGTCCAATGATTCGGAAACGACTCTCTTTCCAAAAAATACGCTAAGTTCCTCAATGTTCTGAAAATAACTTAGGAATAAAATGATCTCACACTGAACTCTGAATAAACTCTCATAATCATCTCAGAATAAACTCGCCTAATAGTCAACTCAGACTAGAATCGTATAAAAATAATCAGAATATCCTTCTAAGAGTTTTGCGCATGACTTTTTATAATCGCAGATCCCTTCTTCTACACGAAATTTCGAAAACGTTCACGCCCTTCGACGTATCACGTGATCTCCTATTACCAATAATTTTCTTCGACGAACGTCCTTGGAAAGGCTGAAACGGTCGTGACGTTATGTTTAATTTCAGTTAATCACGTCGCTCGGTTCCACAGCCACGATCTCCGCTACGCCGATGTCATGTGGTTACCTCGTGCCGAAACTTTCAATCTTTCTCACGCCCTGTTCTATTGTCTTGTATGTTTTCGCCGACCACCCAAAGAACCCGAAGTTCTGCGAGTTCGAGTCCCTAATGACTACCGCGCATTGAAAATTACCGCCATTGTCCATCGTACTGCGTTGCGCCTCCGGACCATGTGTTGCGCTGCTGATTCATTGATCCCTCTTTGCTTCGAAACTTTTTATGACCTTGTTTACTAACATTGGGTCCCTTCTTGAAACGCTCCCGAGACCGCACCCTTAGCACCTTGTCGCTTTCAACCCACGCTCTCGTCTCGACTTTGGAAAAGATTCTTTGTTAATTCTTGGTTTGTTTTTCATTGTTCAAGTCACGCCTGTTTCCGCGGTCTGTGTGGGCTCCTACGCCGGCCGTCGCTCTTGAAAATTTTGCCGCTCATGTTCTCACGCCTTTGCCAAATGTTTATGATGACGACTCTATTTAATTTTTCGCACGTTACAAATTATCTTTGAGGTGACGGGTGCCGCGAAGATCACCGCGAGGATCCGTCCGTCTTTAGAAATAAGTTTTATGACGTTATCCAGTTCCCTTCTGAAAACTAGTGGCCTTTTCCAAATACCGCCACCTCCACCCTCTGACAAAGTGCGCGTGCGTGCGATGAGAAACCGTCCGCCCACGCTGTATTTTTCAACGGTCTATTTTTGAATTTCAATTTTCACTGAAATTAATATTTCATAACAGTATATAGGTAAGTTCTTTATTTTATTATTTGTGAAATTTACATGCTATGATGTATTTTCATTTATTTTGATTAGCCATTTCTTGGTCTATTCGTTGGCTATATTTGCATAATGTTGGAGTTTTTCTGTAACTTCTTTCGCACTTTTACCAACAACCATCAATGACGTATCATCGGCAAAAGTGACTGTAACTATACCTTCCATTTGTTGTGAGCCTCTTATATGTAAGTATTAAATGTACGAGTGAAGTACAGGACTTAGCACAGTACCTTGCAGTATCTTGCTCGACTCTGAAGTGGAGACCAGTTAAGTATGATATATTATTGGCACGTATTGTGATAGTGTGAATAACACGTTTTTAAATCGAGAATTAGAAATTATTTTAGAATAATATTACGCCATGTTAAAAGTAGGTTTTCAAAGCTCTGGAATACTGTAGATTAGAAAAGATTGCATGTTTATGACCCCAGAAAAGGCAACCCTGCTCCTGTGCAGGAGGGGAACGTTCAAAAAATAGACGAGGAATTTGTCTCAAAAAAGAGAAAAATACTATTACTCGTCTGGAAAAGCAGAGAAAATATTACACACCCCTTTTGAAAATTCGAGAGAGTAAGACAATAAAAAAGTAGTTGTCATGGTGTTCGTGTTTGCATCTTTTTTCTGTTAAGACCTGCTAAACGCGCTACTCATCTTGCATATGGACCCATGAGAGACCATTACTTGATCTCGTCTGCTGGTTGTGTGCAGGTGACGTCCGCCGTTTACCGACGGCTTGGGCGGTTGAGTACCATTGACGGAGACCCAGTATGGAGTTGTCCTGATGAGGGTTGGGTGTGAACGTGTTGTTTGTTGATGATGATTCTAGATGGGGAATGATGGTGGAGGGAGTTTGATGATGTCTAAGGGGAAACAAAAGAAGTCCGTGGACGTTGGGCGAAGTAAATAGTGACGGAAGTGATAGAATACGTTGCGTGAAACATTTTTAAAAGCTGATTTAATTTCGGAGGTGGTTATAAGGTGAAGAATGTAGTGGCTTTGTGGAACAGAAGTTACCTTCCGAATGTCTACACTTTTGGTGCGTCGAGGCGGTTTTAACGGAGAAGCGTAAGATTCGGTTCTCAACTCGTAATACACTTCGAATTTTGTAGGGTAGAGCAGTCGACCATGTAGCTCATGCAAAGGTTGCGAGTGTTCTTATACACGGTTTTCATAATTTCATCTTTCCACTCTCTCAGGTAACTTGTGGGTTGATTAGGATAGAGTGGAGGCCGGTCAATCTGCTCAGCAGTCGTTTGTGTTGGCCTCCATGTCAGCGTACCAGGTGAGTCGTGAGTCTAAAATTACTCCAAATTTTTTCACTAGTGGTTTCCATTCGAATCTTGCCACGTATACTATTGTTTGGAGCATTTTTGATGAGGGGGTTGTTTTCGCGGTTTCTATAGAAGATGATGCATTGGTATTTGCCTTCATTGATGTGTAGACCGTTCATTTCAATCCACTGGAATAGGTCGTCTGTTGCTTTCAGAAGTCTGGTAATGGCTTTTTGGAGGGTTTTGGCACTTGTCGAGAAAACCACGTCAACGTTGACGAAACCTGTGATGGAGGGAGAGGATGGGGAGGATGGGATGTCTGAAATGAAAAGGGAAATAATGAGGGGTGCCTGGACACTGTCTTGTGCGACTCCTGCACCGGTATAGAAGCGTGTGGAGATGGAGTTGACTTACTTGCCGCTGAACTGCGGGCGATGTCGCTGCGGGCGATGAGGTAGCTCTTGAGAAAATCATTAAAGATGGGAGGGGTTAGGGAGATGGAACTCCTGATTAAAGACTTCATGGTGCACTGTGTCGAAGACATAGGAAAGTCGAAAAGAATGACAGAGAGAACAGAGGTGTTGAGCAAGGTGGAGAGTTCGGAGGGAGGTGGATCGATTCTTACGGAAACCGAACAGAGAACGGGGGTTGAAGATTGTTAATCTCAAGGTAAGAGAGAGTCGCTTAAGGATAAGACGTTCGACAGATTTGCCAATTTGAAAGAGGAGTCTGATAGGTCGGAAATTGTCCCGGTCTCTAGGATTCTTGCCAGGTTTGGGGTTGTGGGTGATGATGGCTTCCTTCCGGAGGTTAGGGAAGTACTCTACGGAGATTCAGGAATGGAAAATTCTTGTGAGCCGTTCATTGACTTTTCTCGGCAAGTGCTTGAGGTAGTTACCTCGGATCTTGTGTGGGCCACTTGCTTTGGTATTGTCGCAGACTTTCAACAGCTTGTTTAACTCGTCAGAGTCAATGTTCCAAGAGAGATCATCTTCGGACGAAGTGTGCGGCGGTGATAACACCGCAGGTGGTATTATTGGAGGTAGCGAGGGGCAAGAGAAGCGATTCACTCGTTTCAAGTAGAAAACTTCGTTTGTAGAAAACTGAGTGCCTAAAGCAACTAATGGTGGGATAACGCCATATGGATTAATAATTCCACACAGAAGCAAAGCGAACACGAAAGAAAAAATTCACGGAGTTCATCCATTAAGCTAGGTGTCATGACAAGCTTTTGGAGTAGAATATTTCTACGTCTTCCAAAGCAACCTGACGCATCACAAGAGAAAATGTGCCAGTCCCGTCATCTCCTTATGTTGTGCAACCGTGGAGTTAAAACGTCTCCAAAAACTCTGTACGTCGCTGAGGCATGGTGTCAGACTTCCCCCTGGGAATACATTGCTTTTATTTGTTTTACGGTGAGTTGGAGTAAAAATTTCGTAGTGAATACTTCACCTCTTACTATAATAAGGAGGATGGCTGATGAGAGAAAAGTTCATCTCTGGGTCTTTGCTTATAGAGATTAGCAATGATGGATAAAATGAAAAGACGCATCGTAGCTTAAGTGATGAAGGACCGGGTTATGCGAACCACGCAGCTGGAACCGTGTGTTACGACCTTCGCTAGTGATGTAATCATCACGTGGGGCTTCGACGCCGATGACAAAGTGGTCGTGGCCTCTCAAGACCCAGTACGCGGGTTCAATCCCGGTTGAAGTGGACAGACTCTTCGAGTGCGAAAATCCACACACGACATGTAGTATGATTATGCAGCATGCAAAAGGTTCCTCGTGCATGGATGTTCTCGGCAAAGTTAATTACCGGCGAGAAATGCACCCAAGTAGAGATCCGGCTTCCACTACCAGATGACGAAATTGCGAATGAAGTTCCACCCGTAGGGTAGCAACCAAAGAAAAATAGGCCACAATTAACGTGAGCTGAGAATTAACTTTCTTGCTTTTATTATTATTATTATTATTATTACTATTATTATTATTATTATTATTATTATCATTATCGAGCTCATGTCTCATTATGGTTTGGGCATCTCGCACGAAGTTCCAGCAACATCAACTGTGAGTAACTCGGCAGAAATGAAATAGAACAGTCACGAATCTTCAAGGAATCCATGAAATTATATGGCAATGCCCTTCAGGCAAACGCCCGACTAATGAACTATTTTAATTTAAGCGACATGCGCCTGATGCGATCTTGTCGTAATTTCAAGTAGTTAATATAAATTTTGGATTTTTGGGAAGCTACTCAGGGCATATTTAATTTTGGGAGTGTTAGTATGATAAATGTTACAAGTTTTCATGATTTGTTAGAATCGGCTAAACTTGATTGTAATGCTTAGTAATAAACCGAATGATTTTTCCAACGTTTGCGTTGTGTGAATGCGCACCCAGTTTCAATGTATCCAGCGATGATAGGAAGTGCCCTCACGAAATAGTAACAACAAATCTATTTTGTAGAAAAGCCTCTCATGAGAAGCGTGAGCTACGTCCAAAAAGAGTGTTTGGCAGACTTCTTTTTTCTTGAACGATCTTTTCAATAACGTTATCATGTTTACTTGATCAATAGTTCGTTGCTTATTCCTACATCCAAATTGATGCGTTGTGTTACTTTGCTTTTCTTCTAAATTAAGTTTCAATCTCTTGAATATCAGTTTTTCGTACAATTGAGAGAGGACTGGTATGAGAGAAATATATATCTACTAGCTGATTACCCGGCGTTGCCCGGAAATTTTTTTGGTCGTTAGACTAAGGAAGCCACTCACTGGAAGCATCGCACGTCGAATTTTCTTTCCGATGCGATATACATCTGCCGCAACGCGGTTGCACCATTTCATTTAAATGCTTATAAAATCTAAACCATTCGTCTAAACTTTACGATTTAAAGATATTTCTATCTTTGTTAAACGCACAAAACAACGAACGTTTTTTCATAACGTTTTTCCGATAATTTAAATTAACCTTAGTAGATGGACAGATGCTGTCGCGGACTTTTTTGTAGAACTCTTCGAGGCGAACAATATCGCCACTCACAGTTGTCATCT
>NNCF01125918.1:650868-670274 GCA_002313205.1 Laupala kohalensis | reverse complement strand
TATATATATATATATATATATATATAAAAGATTTTAATGCAAACAATGTTGACGAATGAACATCACGTCGTCGGCGTTTTCTATTCTATTTTTAAACCATTTTTCATAATCCACATAAAAACAGATATTGAATAAATATTTTTATTGCATTTCACTGCATAATGCTCTTGTAATAAAAGACGTTTGATCAGGATGGGGTTACAGAACGGTGGCAAGGTTGCGTGCAGATAGAAATCATTACATACACGGATACGAACAGCAATTTTATCCCTATTAATAATACTACAGCAATGGCGTAAGAAAGTATAAGAGGAATTACTTGAATCACTTTGCATTGACTAGAACCATGTAAGATAACAATATTGGTTGGGAAATTAGAACTTGTTTTTAANTCTTATACACATCTGAACATTCTAATGAGTCAATTCGTGCAGAGCGAAGTTCAAGAATGTTTTCACGTCACAACAGTATTTTCAGATATCCGAAACGTTTATCACAAAAAGTTGCAAAATACGTAGGGTCATAAATTTTTATTCCAAAAAAGGTTTCTAATTAATCTAAATTATTGAAATCAATAAAAGCTGATATGAAATTACAACATTCGTAATAGGAAGTAATAACAATTAAAATAATAATATTAATAACAAAAATTCGAGATTAAATAATAATACGCGCAATGGATGCCCGCCCATGCAATCCAGGACATCTTACCTTGACTTGACTATGATAGTTCTTACTGCGAAATAACAGTTACGAGGTATATCCTTAGGAGCGGCATAGTCATATCAGAGGCGGGCGAGTCACCGCCCCCTCTCCTACATTTCCCCTACTCCACCGCGGGCGGTCTCCTACATTTACCAGACTGGACAGTAACGCTTGGCAACTCCGGTTTCGTAAGACGGCTGGCCAAAGGAGAAATATCTTAGCTAACACGTTCATTCATAGAAATTAGCAGTACGATTACTTTTAATGAAAAATAATTAATAGTTACCCGGGGAAGGACTGGAGTCCAATAATAAACAAGTTAGAATGCATCTAAACGATATTTTTTAATATTACCAAAAGTAGTATTTTAATAGATTTGATAAATATGTTATCTTAAAACTAAATAGAATAGAATGCCCTAACTCTCATTACGTTCTTTTCAACAATCAAAACTTACATTTTGAACCATTAGCAAATATATATAAAAATAGACCAATCTACCATAATGTTAGTAGTCCCCAACATGCATTCATTATAGGTTATGTTTAAAGAATATTCAAATTTCATATATTTAGTTGTCAATATCATACAAGCTAAATAAATATCACGCGACTCCTCAGTGAATTGTTTCGTTAAGTTCAGATTCTATGATTCCGGGAAATGAATATATCTCAAAAACGCACTTCGTTACAATCCGTAAGCTGAAATAAAGTGAACGCGAATTAAACCAAGCCGGTCAACGGTTCACTGTCGCCACATAACGCATGATCCAGCCTGGTATTTGTAGGAAGCCACGGCGCCACCCATTCCATATCGCATTTCGTGGCACCAAGACAAAGGCTGCTATACCCAGAGGAAGAGCTAACTTCGAGTAGAGTTGTCTATAGGGGAGACAAGCGACAACTCAAACAAAATTCCCAGGAGTGTAGAGAAGATTCTGAAACTTTGACGGATCTTCTGAGCGCGCATCGTCATCTAATAGGCACATACCGTGACAAAAATGGCCGCTCTTTCATTTTGTTTACGTTTGTTTCTGAAGCGAAAATGTTGATAAAACAGTTTCTTTAATCTTATTTCAATATTTCTACACTCCATTGTACGGGACAAATAAAGATACCCTTAAAGAACTCTAATATGTTGAAGATACAACAACTCTAATCCAAGACCTACTTTATCCTGTCTTATCCAGTGGCTCGTGCCCTAACCTTTCACGGCATACACATCTCTCTGCAATGTGAACAAAATGGCTGTCACCTAACAATTCCCGCTATACAAGTGGGAGTGTTTTAGCGAACCCAATCAGATAACGCGACGTCCTATGATAACACTTATAGGGAACTTCGAGCAGTCTCCTTGCGGATAAGATTCAAGACCTATCTCGTTAATAGTTAGCATATCAATTACTGCCTGTTCTACTAATCGACTGAGGTGGCAGAACCCCAACGTAATCTCACTAAGGTCCAATTTCACCAAGTTCGTTTAATGTCTTAAACGAGATTTTCTGTGCAGTAAATCGTGATTATCAAAATGCGCGTTCCACCATCTTCGATTTACGAGAAAATCGCGATTAACGCTTAAACGTTCGGGGACCCTTCGATTACCAGCGCAAATCGCGATTTTCTTCAGAACTGCGAGAAATATGGCGTCCATTTTGTTTGTTTGCTCGTAGCTCGGTTTATAGGTTATGTTCAGTGGCACGAGGGAGGCCCGCTGCTGCCTATGGTGTTCTTAGGTGGCGGTAGTGAGCAACATGATGCGTTTTCCTCCCGTCATTTGTCTTCAAATTACCCATAATGCACTGTAAAACTACTACCAACCCAGAGATTCTTCAGAAACATTGAGCAACTTAATCGACGATTAGTTTTGCTTGGTGAAACGCATAAAATGTAATCGCGATTCCATTTACCTAATCACGTTTAAGGAAATCGCGATTATTCTACATTTGGTGAAATTGGGCCTAAGATTCTAATGAAGGATGAAATGCTCACGAGTTTACAGTGAGAAGAAGAGTCGGTCTTCTCACAACACTGGCTTTCACCTCTCGACTTTCACGTTGTGTTACGTCCTCATTACTATTCTTTCGCCGCGAGTACTTTTTAGTAAGATTTTTTCTCTCCCGAATTCTTTTCCAGGGGTTCTAGATGGGGTGAAAGAACACAACAAATTTTCTGGGTTGACTACAGTACGAACTAGTGACCTTAGACCAACGAAGTATGAACCATGACCCCTGAGGTAAAGGTAACTTATCACTCTGCAAAGACATGGATAGATTCATTCACTTACATGAAAACTCGGCGGCCATCTTCGAACGAGCAAAATTGGTACAATTCCACTATCCTCTTCGAAGGGTTCCTCGATTTCACCTAAAAATATTCTGAAATTCTCCTCGAAATCATTTACGACATAAAAACCCTTGTAATTAAAAATGTCTGTTGGTTGTTTTAGTTTTCTTTTCTGAAAAGAAAAAAAAATTATTGCGTAATTTGATATTTGTGGAAGAAAATGTGAAAAAGTACGTCGTTTTAAATATCTTATAACCCTCGTGGATGTAGTTCGAACACATTTTCAAAATATACTGGGAAGTAAAACCAAATACTCTAACCAATCACACAGTAATGTCTTCTTTTAAGGTTTATTTGAGGTAATAGCCCGTCTAAAGTTAAGGACACACGAATTTCAGTTTTATAGTTATAATTAATTTTTCATGAATCATGCACTTCATTATTACAATTAGAATACACACCTACTCGTATAGTAACATTTGTTTGAAAAACAACGTAGAAGACTCCGCGCAGAAGTGAGGCAAGGTCATTTTCTTAGGAGAGCTCCAGACATTCGTCATTCGGCGAATTCCGTATGGCAAACATGGCTCGTCAATGTTCACCATTGCTCGGCTTCCTTTGAGGTTCCCACGCCAAGTTCGACACGCTACGGGTAGGGCAAACATCGGCATTCGTGACGCGGCAAAGAGCAAGGAATCCTTCCATACAATTCGCTATTTGGCGAGCGATCCCTCAGGATTCGTCGAATGACGAATGTGTCGAGTCAGTTTAAACCACGCATTATATTCGCTTGGACGTGTCTGTTATCGTTCGTTCAAATTTAATAAATGTTATATCATTATATTCGTCTCCTCTTTGTAGAAGACACAAAATGAATAGTTGAACTTAAAATATGAATAAAAGTGTAAACATCTCTCCACCTAAAAAAGCTAATGTGTCAAATGACTAGTCCAATGTTTGTTCCATGTCCCACTGAACACCGCACATGGATATATTTATTCGTTTATGAGATATTGGAGTGCGCTCTTATTGTCCTTCCCCAAATATTCCCGTGCACGACACATACTACACACTCTCGTATACAACAACCTATCTCTCATCAATTTCAGTAAAAATATTTCTCTGGTGGCTAAGGTGATAGCGTTCTTGATCTTCACCAAGTCATCCCAAGTTCAATTCCCGGTGGGGCCAGAAAAATTTGTAAATTTTCACATGAATGTCCCAGTTCATATAGCTGTGACTACTGAAAAGCAAACTTATATCCAGCTCCTCCTAGTATCAATAACTGTAACTCCTACTAACTCCTACACGTGGGCCAAGTTGTTGGTAAACCCACCAAACCGGCCCATCTTCTAACAATAGCCCAACACCTATCTCCTATCTCTTCATGTAGAGAAGCTTCAATAGCACGCTACATTTCCCCTTTACAAATACTACAATATAAAAAAATTCAGTTTGTAGATAGGTTTCTACAGTTTCATTGAAGAGAACTTGAAACATGAAAATAAGTTCAACGTTTCACCGACATATTTTTCACTTTGCAGTATTTACCCGAAAATTTCCAGGTGAATTCCATGCTACATATTTAGGTCCCGCAAAAAGCCACCAAGACTCTTTCGTGTACTCTGGTAAGTGAAAACTCTGACACAACACAAAGAATCTTGTCAGAAGAACGCAAGGCATAAGTTTCGTATGTACTACGTATTTTATTGAACCATATGTTTTTTCCCAGGCCTCAGTCATAACAAAGAACGATCTGCTATCGTCAGCTGCAGCCACAGTCCACCTGAAACAATGCCTCATCATTAGTATTTCCTGTTGTCAAATATAGAATGCGTCAAAAATGTTTAAGTACTATTACAATTAACGAACATTAAGTAATCAAAATTAATCCACACTAATATATTATGAGATTTGATAAATTTCACTATTAAATTCGAAATTAAGAATAAAATACGGAGAACGAGCGACCGAGCGAGGGCGTGAGAGCTACGCACCACCAGTCACCGACAAAGGGAAGCTAGTCTCATCTGGCAAGGGTGCAGCAACCGACTCAAGACAAGCTGGGTCTTGTTCGCGAAAGGTTCACACAATAGAAATCGCAGGCAAAACAAGTGTGTGGGTGGGCAAGCCACCCACGTCAAAAAAGTTAAGAACGTCAAAGAAACGCGCCGGCGAGCCGCACAAGTTGCAACTTGTTTTGAGAAAAACGTTGGGAAAAAAGCGGTTGCCGATATTTTAAAATAGACCCGAGGATTGGCGGATTGAGAAAGGCGCAATACTCGAAATCCTCAGTCGGAACTTAGGCACGAGTGGGGGGACAGGAAAGACATTGGAGTTTTCGATCACGTGTAAATTCAAAATTTTAGGATGTTGGAGGTGGCAGAGGAGTCGTAGGACGTGATGAGGGCATTTAAAGCATGGCAAATGGTTATTTCGCCCATCATCATCATCATTATTATTATTATTATTATTATTATTATTATTATTATTATTATTATCATTTCTCAGAGATTCTCGTGTAATTTTGGAGTTCATTTTTCAGCTCATACTCTTGTTATTTTTGAGATCACTCTGAGCAATTTTCAGATCACTTCTCTCGACCATTTTGAGCGATTTTCGCCAGATCATTTAGAGAATTTTTTCTGAGCATTATTCTCGGCATTTCAACCCATTCAGATTTTTTGTGAGAATTATTTTCTCATCAGTTTTTCAAAAACAATAGTGCGGCATCACAAATCATTGAGTTTGTCGGGAGCGCCGAGCCTGATCGCTCGTGAGGCGAAATGGTGTAAAATCGAATGAACTTTCGGAGTTGGCGATCGTCAAGACGTCTGGGGGTCGAGCTGCGTGACGTCTGAGGACGCCGGAAGTCACCACGGACGGAGCGGGCGACGGGTTCGCGCGACTGGAAGGTCAACGCAGCCTCTATTTACCACCGTAGAGTTGATCACTCATCGAGGCAGGTATTTTCTTACGACGGTTGTGAATTGTCCAACCTACGTCGTAATACGCATAGGCGAGAAGAGGAAAGCGGAAGTAGTAAACGCCGGAGGCCTAGAATTGAGGACTGGAACTCTGTGAGAAAGAGGCCAATTACCGGTAAAGATTTCCGCCTAATGATTTTGGACGTTGTAAATTAATGTAAATTCAGTGCTTTTTAATAATTAAAAGTTTTTTTGTTCTGTTCATAGAAACATGTTGATTTGTCTAAAACTTGTGTAATGTTGAGGCCGAAGTCGGCAGGAAATGCAAAAAAAAGGAAGTGACGTGTGTTTTTTGGGGTTATGCATGGGGATCATGTTATTGTTGTACAGTGTTTGATGAGTAAAATTAATGAATTTAATTTGTAAAAATAGCGTTTTCCTGTAGTGGATCCCCAGCATGGTCTTTCCCTTCAGTAAACAAATACGAGCCCTAAGAAATTGTGGAACCCTGAGATCGAGCAAGCCGAGGCGCCTAGGATATCAATTTTATCAGTTATTTAACATTTTATTCGATTTTATTCCATACAAATCCCGTCCCGCCACAATATACATGCGAAATGCAAAAGTGTGTTTGTATGTTTGCTACTTAATCACGACTAAACCACTGAACCGATCGTAATGGAATTTGGTATGGAGATAGTTTAGATGTCCAGAATAAACATAGGCTTATTTCTATTTTTAAAATATGTGATACGATAGATAGAAATGGTTTTTGACGATAAATATCGATAAAGTCGGAAAAAGAGCTTCGGTGCGTGAACAGTTAGAGATAAGTGACAACTATGATTGGCAATATTGTTTGCCTCAAACAGTTCTACAAGGAAGTTCTACAAAAATTAAGCTAAATTATTAATAGAAAGTTATTAAAAATACAAGCGTTCAAATATTTCAATTTAAGAGAGTAATTTAAGAAGGAAAAAAAACAATCAATCAAATTTAAAGCGGTTATTTGTTTTGAGCATTTATCAAAGGTAGTAAATGTTTTTAATTGTGAAACTTCGACGAATAGTTTAGATCTTACAAGAATTTTAATGACATGATGGAGCCGTGTCATGCACCCAAAATAAATGTTCGAACGACGCGACTCCCGCGAAATGGTGTGTGCAGTCAAGTTTTGTATTAAATTTGTATTATTATGAATTTGTGAAATTCGTATGTTGATAGGTTTTACAAAAGATTAGTCTAAGAAAAATCCCGGACAGCGACTGGTGCATCATATCGCACCAAACGCTCAACATGAAGTTACCCTTTTGCCCTGTAGGGTGCCCAATGTCCGGGCGGATTATGAGTGGTTCAGGTTTTGACAACTAGATGTCACTAATCTATTCCCGCTTATTAAAAATTATAATTTCCAAGAAATAACTTAATTTGTTACTTTGTCATTTATATTATTTGTATTACTCATTATGATACTTTATTCCCATGTTTAATTGTTTTTATGAACATTCATTTCATCACAAGATTAACGCGCAAAAACTTGGCGCCAAAGAGGCAGTGTAGTCATTGTCGACACAGTGAGGCAGAAGAACGTCTGCGTCGACACAGTGATGCTGAACAACATCTGCGTCTGCAACGAACACTTCGTGACAACAGGAGCGAGCATGATCCCACGAAATGTTTTCCTTCCAAAGCGTGTGAAAACCAAAAACTATGCTATACAATTCTGCAAGTAAGTGGATCGCGTTATGAATATTGAGTAAACAAACAGTTCGAGACAAACATCTTCTGAAAATGGTTAGAACACTAGGCAGCGTGTTCATGTATGTCATGGCGAAGGAATGTATTCAGAACAATTAAGCACTTCAAATTGCATCCGAGGCTTTAGACGTACGCGTGCCAAGATTAAACAATGGTTCTTCAACAGGACATCACATTCTGAACGGAACGTAAATATTAAAACAACTTTTCTTATTGGCCAATAAGCAACGAAAAGACATTTCTAAAACTGTTATAAAAAAGGGATCCTTGAGTACTAAGAACTAATTGTTTTTATATTAAGAATTATTTGGGGATCATACAATGTATTTCAAAACGTTCAATTGCAACGTATTCATGTGCGATCAATTATTAAGGAGTATTTTGGAAGGATTTTTTGCAGAGTATCTAATTTCACAATTTATTTATGTATTTTTATGTGTTAGCTATTAAGGAATTTTTGGTGGGAATTAAATATTGGTTATACGTGTTTTATTCAGGGTATTATATGTATGTATACGTTTAGATTAAAATCATGGTAGTCCATGTGGTACTCCGGTGTGTATTGTGTTTTATTTCTGAATTAATATTGGAAATTAAGAAACCGTTTCACTTTCCATAGCTTCCAGAGAGTTGTGGTGTAGCTCTATAACCAACGACGGTTCTAATAATAATAATTTACGACCCTACGATGGACGAATATAAGGCAACTGGCCTAGAATATCATTCGCCTTAGCTTACGTCATGTGCAATTAGCAACTCCACTGATGTACTGCGATGCGAACTGTTATTAACACAAGAAAAAAATATTCAATAAAATATGAATAGTATTTAAGTATAAATAGCTAACGTCGCCAGTAAATATCATGTAGAAAAACAATGAAAATGTAGTATTTATGAACATTTCGTTAAACGACCTTAAGATGAACTGATTGGACAATAATATTGATCGAGGTATTGAAAGTAAGTGAGCTGAAAAATGTAACACAAATAATATTTTGTACTCTCTCTTACGGTCACATAATACATATAACAATGAAAACCTACTAAACTCACTCTCTTATGTAACTAATAACTTGATCAATATCTATTTTATACTTAATGTGCCGAAGTGCTATTAAAAATTCAAGATACAAGTTGAATGTTAAATACTTCAGCAGGAAACATTATCACCCTTGTCCCGCAAACGACCACGCAATCTGAAGATATTGGCGCACACGTTCATATATAGTGAAGCTGAGGTTGGCAATACATTCAAGGTTCTGAAACATCCGGAATCATTGCCAACGTAAACGCGAGGTACATACAATAATTATATCATTCTCCTTATGGATCGGTGGAGAACGATTGCGTTGCCTACACTGTGTACCAGCTGCAAATCAGTTGAACTGGATGTAAATATTTAAATAAATAAATCAATAATTTACCACCAAAAAGCAGCTACCAACCACGTAGGAATACAACTGCGCATTTGGAGAACAATAAAGTGATTTACAGTTCGTACCTGAGAATAAACAAATAAAGTCTAAACCTTTCCATTCGTGTTTGTTTTTGTTGGGTTACATTCTTTCGATCTGACTCCAAGTATACCTCCTCGTGGTGAGCCGGGAACGTGCCATTGGAGCACAGGTGCCTCACGGAAACCGCCATATAACTGGCTATAACTTGACACAGCAACATCACTCTGGATGACTGTACATGACCAGGACTACGTAAGACGGAACACAAGGAGGGAACAATAACGGAAGAAAGAATGACTGAACAGACAATGAGAGTGCAATGTGAAACAATGCTAATTTGGAGAATGGATGGAAGACCAACAGAGGGAAATAGTAATACAGAAAATTAATTAGAAAGAGACTATGAAACCCAGGTAATGGCCTACGGGCCAAGGAACTGGGCAATTGACAGAATGAAAATGATTAAGAAACAAAATACCGGTAACTATCAACTGGGTCCCGCAGGGGACTTCATCTAGTAAGTACGAGTTAGGCAAACACGGGGCCCCGAACTGAGTCTGGCATAACTTCCACTTGTGTAAGGCTCCTTCCTTTCTCTTTCCTGACCTTCCTTAGTCACTTCTTTGTTCTTTTCGATCCCGACGCTATTAGGGCTAGGGTATCTTTCATTTTCCTCGTTTTTTGTAATGTTTTGAGATATGTTTCGATATATTGTAATTCAGGAGGGTTTTTAGTGGGTATTGTTGAGTCATTCGGCGAGACCCACACGCAGAGAGAGTCATGTTGGCTCTCCTTAGTTCGTAACTGCATCTTCCCTACCTGTACAGAATTTTAGGGTTCTAATGGCCTCGATGTCGACGAGCCGTAAAGTCCGAGAAAAAAAATCAACTGGGACATTACGTAAGTGCATATAACCACGGGTAAACTCCAAATCGTATTGTCTGTCGTTCATTAATGAATCTTATTAGGGCAAACTTTTTCTGTGCTTTTCTGCAGTGTTTATGAACACTCCCATCCTTGGAGGAGGTGAGCACGGTCTGTTATCTTATTGATTTTGTCACACGTATATATGGAGAATTTCGATCATAATTTCTTCGAAAACGGCATACCTTTGGTCGTTGCACAAAATTTATGACCAGTTATTTTTGTTCAAAACCCCTTTTCTCATGAACAACGCGATCAACTTTCCCAGTTCCACATCATAAATCTTTATTTATTTTAATGTGTTCGTGCTTTGAACGCTCAGAAATGTTTTCTTACTTTCTAGTTTACGGGTGGTGGTGTTCGTTTGACGTGCAGTACAGCAAAACGTGTGCAACGCGAGCGAGCATTTGTGAATTACGAAATTGAACAGTGAGGAAAATAATTTTATTTGGAAGTAAAGTTAAATAATGATGTTGCTAGATATAAAGCAAATGCGTTGGATTACTTCAAATGAAACAAAACAAATTATGTAATCTTGTTTGTCCAGGACAAACCGCGTCTCTGAAGACATCTGTAGAACTACCAACCGCGTCTCAGTGGAACTACCAACGTTTCGACCATCTTGCTGTGGATGTCAACAATCGTACAGCTGGCAATACGGCAACGACTGTGGTGTGTACGACTCGGATATTGCCATGAAGGTGGCCACAGCAAGTTAACCGAAACTTGGTAGTTCTATTGAGCCGCGGTTTTCCCGCACAAACAAATTTATATTTACTCCGGCCACGGAAACCTATGTTTGTAAAACAAATTATATTAATGTAAGTAATACAATGAACCCTGAATAAACAAATAATATATTATTTAAAAAGACTGCGTATCACCGGGTGGAAGACAATAAACTAATATACTCTCCGGAAGCAAGCAAGGGACCATCTGATCAATGCCGATCAAGGACCTTAAGACAGAGGCGGATTTAACATTTCAGTACACTTACACGATCAGAATATAATGTTTGCTGCGTGTTATAATGTCAACATAAAACGAACAAATTTAGACCTAATAAATCACAAAATTATTTCGCAAGTACGTATTATTAGAAGTTATAGATTTTAAAAAGTTATTTATAAATCAAATACTCAAATTGATGAAGAGAAAAAATGACAGTGCAAATGGCTAAAAAAAAGGTTTCAAGTCCCCTACATTATGTACAACATTTTTGACAAACGTTTTGTTATTGCTAACATTAAACCTGTGCATATTCCTTCCATGTACCTACACGTGGAGAAAATGTGTAATAATTTTCAGTCAGGTGAAAATGGCGAAGAGCCCGGAATCGAACCCGGGACTTCTATATGAGCGCAAGGGTGTTAACCACTACACCACCTACTTCCACTTACTTGTGCCATGCTCCTTCCTTTCTCTTTCCTGATCTCCCTTGGTCACCTCTTGTTCTTTTCGATCCCGACGCTACTAGGTTGCGAGGGCTAGGGTATCTTTCATTTTCTTCTTTCCTCTCTCTCTTTTTTTTATTTTTATTTTTTATTTTTTTAAATGTTTTAGAAAGTCATGAGATGTGTGGATTTGAGANCCTTGCACGCTGGGTAGTCGTCGCGAACCGTCGCCTCCTTGCACGCCGGTCTAGTTTCTTAGTCTTCTGATGCCGTCTCGTGTCTCTCGCTGTCTCCAACCATCACCTCGGTCGAGAAGCGAACCCGGGACCTCTGCATTGATCGCAGGGATGTTAAACACTACACCACCCGTTAGTCTTCCACATCCGTACACCGTTTCCGCCCAGAACTAGTCTCAGTTCTCGCGGGGTTTAGGTCCGGGTGCAAATGGTGTTCAGTGTGGAAGGCGAGCGGGTGGTGTAATGGTTAACACCTCTGCGATCATTGAAGAGACCCCGGGTCCGATTCCCGGCTCATCGCCATTTTCACCTGACTGAAAGTTATCACAACATTAAATCTATTCTCAACGACTTGTATAATATCATAGCCTGCAACCCTTTCACAAAACCTCACTTCAACAATCCCCTCAACTTGTTTATAGACAATCCCTTAACCTTCACAAGTTATGGAGTGACAATGGACTTCCGTCTCGCCCCGCTTAACTTTCTCTCCCGGCACAAAACGCTGTGAACAACCTAGATGTTAAACCTCCAAAACCATCGATTCTTCTTTGCCCTTTACTAGTCCAGACACCACATATATTCATAAGGCCACTCCAGAAATTGCATTTACCTTTTAACTTGCTCTCTTTATAGAAGTTATGTATTATATGTGCATTATTTTATATTTTTGTAATTGACTTTAAACTTATTAATTTCTTTGTTATTCTTGTGTGATACTGTTATTATTCTCATATTGTATTACGATGTAAAATGTAATATTTACACCACGTTTGTAACTATAATATTTGTAGGAAATTAAGAAACTTCCAATAACGTTCATCTCACTGTTGTCAAGTTACTGACATCACCGACAGCGGTGGTCGAATGGTAGCGTCTCCGCTTCCACGATCCCATTGGCTGAGCGGTAGAGTATGGTTTTAAGCCCTGCTCGATCGAACTAGGTGAGGTCTTCGACTGGGGTTTCCTTCACCTACTCCACGCACCGTAAGTTCCCGCAACCCAACATTTCTCCTTCCCAATTCTCCCGAGTTAGGTGGAAGAGCAGGCCTCTTAACTTCCCCAAATAGCATAAAATAAATAAATAAATAAGTAAATAAATAAATAAGAAAATAAATAAATAAGTAAATAAATAAATAAATAAGTAAATAATTAAATAAATAAGTAAATAATTATATAAATAAATAANTATATAGGTATATAGGTATATAGGTATATAGGTATATAGGTATATAGGTATATAGGTATATAGGTATATAGGTATATAGGTATATAGGTATATAGGTATATAGGTATATAGGTATATAGGTATATAGGTATATAGGTATATAGGTATATAGGTATATAGGTATATAGGTATATAGGTATATAGGTATATAGGTATATAGGTATATAGGTATATAGGTATATAGGTATATAGGTATATAGGTATATAGGTATATAGGTATATAGGTATATAGGTATATAGGTATATAGGTAAATAGGTATATAAGTATATAGGTATATAGGTATATAAATTAGTAAATAAATAAATTAGTAAATAAATAAATTAGTAAATAAATAAATGTCACTTATGATGTGAATGAAATACTTACGCAGTTGTTTGCGAATCCACACAAGTGAATAATACGATGACAATGGCAGCTAAACACACTCCTTCAACATTTGATAACCCTGTATCTATTAACAGTTATTAGAAAGAAAATATATTACAAAGCGAGTTAGTCAAACAGGTTGTTACGAAAGGAAGTTCTTTGGTCAATAATTTGATATTTTTCAGCAGGGTGCGGATTGTATATATGTTTTTATGACTTTCCATTGCTTTGAGGCATTGATGTGTAGTATTTTTAACATCGTGGGACTATTTATAATTTAATACAGTATAAATTAATATTCTTGTTTGAACTCCGCACTTTTTATGTTAAATTACAGTAATCAATCAAAATTTACATGTTTATTATTGAAATAAGGTAAATACTGAATGAAAGGTCGAGCAGAGTGGTATTATCCAACTAACCAAATTTACATTTTCACACTTTCTTAATAATAAGTAGATACATTGGCAAATTGTTTTTGAAGGATCATATATCGAATTTTAAAGTACATTTAATTGCATTCTTAGTGCATGTTTTGGACTTTTTAAGAGTATATTTTAAACGTTTAGTGCATATTTTCCTATTATTAGAGAGCATGAATTCGAGCCCTGTTTATGAGACAATGGATTTGTATTACTGTTATGAATAGAGATTAATTTTTACCGGGACATGATCTGTACGCGAGATTAAACTTATCATTGGCAATGAAGAACGCCAGAGGGATCCTCAGCTAACGAGCTTCTGCATGGGAATTCAACATGCCTTTATTTTACATGCATGAATTTTAACTTGCAATGTATCTAAACAAAATATTCAACTATTGATACATGTTGACTTTTTTAACCTGTAACACGCCATTATTTAATTTCAGTAGTTGGCCTAAAAGATTTTTTGAATTTGATATAAAGTTGAAGACTGCATTTGATATACTGTTCTAATTCTGTAGAATAATGTATTCTACACGTTTCGCAATATTTACAGAATCGTACAGATTTTGTAATGCGGTTTAGATCGCACTGTTAATTGTAGATAAACTGTAGAAAGACTTGTCAATTTCAAGTATTTACTCACCCTTCTTGTTCTTATCCATGTGAACCATGAATAAATATCAACTTTAGTAAGACTGCAAAAAATAACGACATGAGGTATTACTGATTGTAGTTGCTAAAACAAATTCCCGTTTCTATGAGCGTTTAAAGGTGAAGAATTTCATCAAACAATGTCTAGAAAAATCGAGGATATATCTCCCCTCGGGACATGTATCATTTATATACCTCCTCTATAATGTACTAGCTGATTAAATGTACTGGCTGATTACCCGGCATTGCCCAGGATATTTCTTAAACTAATCTTCTTTTACTCAGGAAAAAATAAAATCTATCTGTATTGCAAGACCGAAATACTTTTACTCGCTGGTTTTCAAAAACATGTACAGCATCCTAATTTTTGAAATTCATAATGCTACAAATTTAATACATACCCTTACTGTATACAGTATACCGTCTCACGGGAACCCAGTCTGTCAAATTTTCGCTTCCGAGGTTTTCCGAGATCGGACGCAGCTGCATCATTTTACTAAAATTCTTGTAAAATCTAAAAAATTCTTCGAAGTTTTAAAATTTAATTTTTTTTATCTTTGTTAAATGTACAAAAAAATAGCTTTCATTAAAATTGATGATGATCCATTTTTTCTTTCTTAAATTACTGAGTTGAACTGAAGTATTTTAACGCTTTGATGAAAGGTATCTTTTATAGGTAGACATGTGCTGTCCCGGTCTCTTTGTGGAACTTCTTGAGGCAAACAATATCTCCACTCGTTTACTCGCAGTTACGTTTCCTTTCTTTGAGAAACTTTAACTTAAGAAAAGAATACATAAACGGAAACTCTCTTGACAATAAATTGTTTATTTATTTTCAGTCTAACTGGCTTTTGTAACGTTATTTTGATCTTTCTGCATCGAGCGTGTTGAACGAATAGTTTGTTGTGTCATTAACTTGTATTTCTTTACAGCAAATAGTCACTTTTGTGCCTACTACTAATATTTATTTGGATATTAATTAAATTCTCAGAAGTTGGTAATTCGTGTTAGGCAGCCATTTTGCATAATTTTCGACAAAGTTACGTGACTTGGAATATAGTTGTCACCTATCTCTAACCGTTTCGGTAGCGTGAGCAAATGCTTTTTCCCGATTTGATCGACTTTTAGTGTCAAAAATCATTTCTATCTTTATCACAAGAATTGTCCCATGCTTATCCTGGACATCTGAACAATCTCCTTGGCAAATTTCATTACGATCAGTTGAGTGGATCAGTCGTGATCAGTTAGCAAACAAGCAGCCATATTATAGTGTTTCGTATTTTATATATTAGTATGGATTACTAAAAGAAGTGTAAGTGTATACTCAGAGTCGTGTAAGTTTGCATAAAATACATCAACATGGCTCTCTCTTGCACATCGCCAACGTCTACGTAATAAACGCTCCAATGAAGACCTGGCATGTAATTCTCTTCAGCTGATGTTACGTGAGGTTTGAGTCCAGTAACTTCAATGATGTACTTCGTGAGATGCGAACTGCTATTAACTCAACAAAAAAATATTCAATAAAATATGAATAGTATTTCAGTATAAATAGGTAACGTCGCCAGTAAATATCATGTAGAAAAACAATGAAAATGTAGTAATTCTGAACATTTCGTTAAACGACCTTAAGATGAACTGATTGGACAATACTCAATATTGATCGAGGTATTGAAAGTAAGTGAGCTGAAAAATGTATCACAAATAATATTTTGTACTCTCTCTTACGGTCACCTAATACGTATAACAATGAAAACCTACTAAACTCACTCTCTTATGTAACTAATAACTTGATCAATATCTATTTTATACTTAATGTGCCGAAGTGCTATTAAAAATTCAAGATACAAGTTGAATGTTAAATACTTCAGCAGGAAACATTATCACCCTTGTCCCGCAAACGACCACGCAATCTGAAGATATTGGCGCACACGTTCATATATAGCGAAGCTGAGGTTGGCAATACACTCAAGGTTCTGTAACATCCGGAATCATTGCCAACGTAAACGCGAGGTACATACAATAATTATATCATTCTTCTTATGGATCGGTGGATAATTATCGCGTTGGTTACTCTGAGTACCAACATCAAACCAGTTGAACTGGATGTAAATATTTAAATAAATAAATCAATAATTTACCACCAAAAAGCTGTTAGCAACCACATGTGACCACAACTGCGTATTTGGAGAACAATAAAGTGATTTACAGTTCGTACCTGAGAATAAACAAATAAAGTCTGTGTTTTTCCATTCGTGTTTGTTTTTCCTGTGAGATGGAGTTATCTGAATGCAGGTATGTAATTTAAATAAGTGAATGAAATTAGTTGAACAATACCAGAAAACTTGTTCATACAGTTTAAGCTATGGGTTAATAATAAATGTAAATTCTGAATGTTTCGGTAAATTAACCTAAAAATTATAGAGCTCAATTAAAATCGTGAAAAGTAAGCATTTATAGAAAACAATATCTCAATTCTTATTAAATAAAAATCTTACACTCGAGGTTTAAAATGCCGAAAATTGCTTTGTTAATGTCATAGAAAGTCAGGGAAAAATAAGTAAAACATGCAGAGTCCGAGCAATGGTAATTATTATTAGAAGGATTAGGTTTTTTCTGTGCGACCTTTTTTTTTCTTTGGGTAAATAATAGCTCTTTGGAATAATAGCACAGTGTAAAATTTTGTCTGTAGATGAGAAAGAAGGTATGTTTAAACAATTTTTGAGACCTTTTTTCCCCAACCTCATGATCCCGTGCCAATATTCCTCCTTTTCCTCCTCTTACTTTAGCTTTTCAATAATTTTGTAAAGATCTTTTTATAATTCATAAGATATGACATGTGAGATGCTCTCTCTTTATATTTCTTTATTGATTGATTAATAAAAAAATATTTACGAATTAAAATCCTATAGAGGTAAATTAATTACCTGTACGCAAGTCTGGTGGGAAAAGAACTTACATACTTGAACTTTCTTACTAAAAAGAAAAACACACTAACTAACAGTAATGCTATGTTGTTTCTCATTAACTATTGTATCACTGAAGACTTGTAGCTAGTTTTAACAATTATAGAAATTTAAACTAGTAACAAAAGCACACAAATAATATATACAAATAACGAAACATTGGTCCCAATCCATTTCTAATTTCTTCTTTATAGTTAATCTCTTGTAATTTAAATTTTTTAGATCATTTGACGATGAATTAAATAATCTAATAGCTATTAAATAAGTGTTTTTAATACTTATAATTTTTGAAAACTTGGGAATCAGTATAATTTTATTTCTAGTTGTATATGTCTTATTAAGAATCTTATTTAAAAAATAATTAAGAAATTAATTCTTTTAGATCTTTATAATACGTGGAGATGTCTATAAGTACAACTTCTTTCTATTTCTTCCTTCTACTAATGAGTGATAATATAATATACTTGTTTGTTACTCGATAAACTATTTTGCTACTTTGTGGTTTGACTGCATTGTACAACACATTCAATAAGAAGAAGTTGTCTTCCATTAAGAATTTATAAATCCAGTTAAAACTTTTCTACCCCACTGGAGTCATCACCAGGCTGAGAATGGCTCTGGGGGCGTAGAGAGAATGCCAACATTTCTTGCCGGCATCTTTTTATTTAATATATCAATAAACTAGAATAGGATAAAGATGTTTTGAATTTGTTAAGTACAACAGCATCTTTTTGTCTCTTTTGACGTTCTAATTATGCAATATGTACAAGGAAAGTATGGAAATCGGTCGATAAATACTTTTCCGGATCTCTTCAGATCTATACGAATTGGTTCCAGTCTATTTCCAGAGAGTCTATTTTTAGATTTTGGGGCGATCCATGGCTTAGTGTGTAACGCGCTCGCCTTCTACCTCTGGAGACGCCGGTTCAAACCCGGTCCGATCCACGTAGAATACCAGGTGGTGGACGGAGCGGTGTTCGCGGCAGGATTTCTCGGGGTTTCCCTGCCAATAATTCCACCACAACATTCACTCATAATCATTCACACCCATTTCATTTCACAATCACCGCTTTAGGGGAGGTGCGGCAGGAAGGGCATCCGGCACCATGAGTATTCCCCAGCCAAAACCGAATGAAGCATCATATATCCATCCCCATTCGCCGACCCCACACTAAGTGGGTAAAGGCTTAAGTGAAAGAAGAAGAAGAGTCTATTTTTAGATTTTGGCGATGATGTCCAATGTGTGTGTGTGAAGAATTTTGTTCATCCGATAACTTACGAACAAATAAATTAAATCAAAGCAAAGTAGAGAATTGACTTTGGATGCATTGGGAATAGAAGCTTATTTCTGGACAGCTCATTCCGACTTCATTTACACACCGCGCTTCACTACCGGTTATATTTATGAAACGGTCGTATTTATTAAGACCGAATTACTGAAGTCCCACCCTTGCTTCATACGAAACAGTCTCGTTCACGAACACAATACTCGCAATAGTAATAATATTCATCGCCCTAGAGTGTCAACCACTCTTTGCCAAAAAGGACCGTATCATTCGGGAATCGTTCTATTAACTTCCCTGCCCAAGAATATAAAAGATATTATGAAACTGAATCTCTTCAAATCCGCGGTTAAAAACTACCTCCTGCACCAGTGCTTATACAATGTAAAAGAATTTATTGATTTTAATAAAAGTTAAATTCGTCTTGTACTTTATCACGCCATTGCTGTAGTACTTTTTAAATAACTTATAACAATTTGAAAAACTATTTTCTTGCATGATTGTGTTGTCCTATGGCTCATATTAATTTAGTTTTATGTGTACTCAACTTTGGCTAGGGGCATGTTTATTGTAATAATAAATCGTGAATTTAGTCTTATTTCAATTCTTAAACACTATACTCAGAATAATCTATAGTTCGATAATAATTTGTATATGTCAATTTTTGTGTTAAATTACAAACATATTGTCATTCTTTAGTATTATAACTAGCAGCTAACTTTTTGTCTTATCTAGGAATTTTTACTTAAATATTTGAATCCGCCTCTGCCTTAGGACCCTTGATTGGAATTGATGGGATG
>NNCF01125918.1:615784-650479 GCA_002313205.1 Laupala kohalensis | reverse complement strand
CTCTAGTATATATATATATATATATATATATATATATATATATATATATATATATATATATATATATATATATATATATATCTGTGTAAATATTTTTATAAATTGTTTTTCGTTTTATTTTTATATGCCACGTCGGCTGTTTACTTCTGTGATTTTTGAAGAATTATAACTGGAGTATAAGTTGATTGGGGCACACTTCGTACATTATTTTCATATAGAATTGTCCCTTATCCATTACCTCTGAAGTCTCGAGAACCTGGAGAGTAGAAAACCAAAATGGATCGTAATCCAAGCTCCACCACGCTCCTCCTACGCTTCGTTGCCCATCCCGTCCAAGGGAGTTATGGGAGGGGGAAGGGGGGGGCGGCGTGCCCCTCGTCGTTCCCCTGCACTGCCTTCTTCTGCACTCATTCACTTGGAAGCTTCGCTTCGAGACGCATGCGTTGACGTTCCTTACGTGCCGCGAGTGAACAGTGCTTTTGCTTGGATTCTTGTCCTTCCTCCGTTTCGGTGGACCCCAGGTGAGTGATTCGTTCTTGTAGTTCTTCATGTGAGGCGGTGAAAGGAATAGTGGTGCAACTCAATGTAATGTCATTTCGAGAAACAAAAAGTGTATTAGTGCTCTGAAATATCAATAATATAATATTTTCTATGCACAAGAATCAAGACGTAAAAAAAATTGTAGGGATGATAGAACACATTAATGGGAACAGAAAGTCATTGAGGTTCACATGTCCGAATACGTCTCCTGAAGAAGGTGAAGTGGCACCAAATTTGAGCTAGAACACAAGACAAAAGGGTATGTAAAGCGCTTTATTAGGGGAATTGAGACAGTTCAAACTTATATTATAACAAATTACGGTTGGTGGTCAAATTTTGACCTATAAGCAGCGATGCAACCTGGCACTTGTATTGGCGGTATGTTCTACCTGGAGTCCTGTAGCGGAGTCGCTGCGAAATTTGAATATCTGTTGTAATCTGTTGTTGCTGAACATTCAACACCAATATCACTTTCCCGATATGAAAAAAAAAAAAATGTTTCACATGCCTCTTTGTCTTATGTCTGTATTCGTATCATTATATATTTTCGAGCGAAGGACCTTAATGATTCTTTGTTTCTATTAATGTACTCTATCATCCTTCCTAAATTTGTACCTCGAGTTTTGGGACATTCTGTACATAGAGTAAAAACTACTTTGTAGTAAGTTATTTTAAATCGTGATAAATAATGGTAATGAAAAATTTTATTTTATGTGATTTTTTTATAGGTTCTATTGACATACACAACTTTTCCCTCAGAAGTGTATGTTTTAGAAAGATAAAAATGAAATAGTTACAGTGTCTGACTTCTTAGGCACGCATAAACTATCCATCACAACGTTAAGCGTATTTTATCCATCTTAACAATATTCACAATAATGCCAACAACAGGCAATGTTCTCAGTGGTGGAAGTGATGTACACATCACTGACTTACCCCACTGTTCACACACTACTACAAACATTCGCCTTGCCAGTCAGACTTGTAGTAACTGTGCTGTTATTACGTTAGGTAGACGCTCCACTATTCCATCTGATCGATCTTACTATGGACAATACTGATACGACCTTAACTTAAAATTAAAAAAAAAAAAAAGTGTTACACCTTTATTCATTTTACCGCCTTATTTTTAGTCTTTTGGCAAAAGGAGGTTCAGACCATGAGATCTGCTCTTCCTCCTAATCGTTGAACTTGGGTAAGGAAATTGGGAAGGAGAGATGTTGTGTTGCCAGGGAACTTATGGTACCGAACCGACATTTGTCTGGAGTAGGTGAGGGAAACACCAGCTGAAAACCACAGTAAGTTCGGCCGAGCGGGGTTTGATCCCACGATCCACCGCTCAGCGGGATCGTGGAAGCAAAGACGCTACCTCCAGACCACCTCTGTCTTTTGTATTTCCTCGATGGATGTTCTACTTGATAATAAAGGGGTTTTATAGAAATCCAATATTTTGATAGATCGATGGTGTACCCGGAAAACCTTGCCCCATTTTTCGTAAACCAACTTCAAGGATATAACCTCAAACTCATAGAGTAACTGCCATCTTAGGAACTACTCTGTGTTTTTGTAATCAGCTGATGTTTTGTGAGGTTAGTGTATGGCAACATTCGTGTCTAAGTAGATGTAATGAAATTGAAAGAGCTATACGTGCGATGTGAGAAGCTAAACTAGTCACAAAATGAAACTGGCTGTGAGTACAGGTTTGTGAGATGGACAGTGGTGGATCCGGGATTTTATTTCCAGGAGAGTAGCATAGTTCTCTGTGGGAGTATGAAAAATGAGTGAAGTTTGGTGCAATATAATGAACTTTTATGCTGATTTGAATCTTCGTGAATATATTAACGACCTAGCGGGACCAGTTAGTCAAATCATGAGATGGATTATTGTTTTCATTATTATTATTCTGTTTTAAATCACAACAACATGAATAATAACAAAGAGAAAATATGATTTACTTTGTGTCTATAGGTAATAATATATTGCAAACATTATTCAGGAACACGCTTGACTAGTTTGAAATGCACAAGAGCACGTACAAACATAGCTCCCGAACGCAACGGTTTCCTGATTTATGCATCTCACTTCAGAAAAAGTTAAATAGCTTTCTCAAATGTCCGTTGATCTATAGATGAAAGTGATGTAAAAACTTAATAAGAAAAATTTACTGCAAATTACAGTAATCTTATTGTAAATATTTTTAAAGTGGTTAGTGGGATGAGCAGACCTCGATCTGAGTCTCGTCACTAATAAAGTCATTTATTTATTAACCTTCCATCACTTTTGTGATTTGGAAGTTGGTGTTCTTTTGAAAACAAATGTTCTCTCTATAAGACGCAATGTATTAAACCATCAGTAATAATTGCAATTATTTCATTTAAATGGCTGTTGAGGTTATGTTTTTTCAAGTTCAAATCACAAGAAGTACATGTTACTCTGTTTACTTATACCGATTTCAGATATATTAGTGATTTAATTCTACCTACGCTAATACTACTGAAAATTCTTTTCGTGTTAAATTTTGTTTTTTTTCGAATTCATGATAAAGGATGGAAGAATTCGAAACCAAAAATATCAACAACACTTTCTTCACGCAACCGGACTACCTTGCCTCGACGCGAGGAAGGTCATTTTCTTCTCATTCGTTGCGTTCAGAAAGTTAAATAGCTTTTCTTATGTCGAGATTTAGAGGAGTACTAAAATATTTACATAAATTCATGACAAAACACACACACACGAAAGTGTCATTATCTTTAAAATGCAATTGGTTAAACCTTTTTTTATTAACAAATGTCAGCTAAATCAACATTTTTCTCCCCTGACGGGATAAATGAATACGGTTTTGTAAAAACTGTTGCAACTATGTGTTGCACCCTGTTTAAGCCTCATAAATTCCACGTCTTAAGGTTTCTTCCAAACTGGTGCTTTAGGGATCGTCAACGTGGAGGTTAAGGAGTTTTAACCTATTTTTAATTATTATTTGCAAAATTATAACAATAACAAAAAATGGTCGATTTTCATATTTTTTGCAATAAGTTTTTATTTGTCGGCTGATTTCTAGTGAAGAAGTTTCAAATTGTAGGTATTTTTAATGCGCACAAATCGTCTATGAGCACAAATCCTCTACGACCGGAACTTTGTTCTAATACATATGAAAAACCGTTATTCCAATTTTTTTGTTTAAATAAAAGTATGGCACGAGCAAATTATGATGAAAGTAAAGATGAGAGACCTTTTCTATCATTGTTCCCAAGACATTTCCGCAATAAAATCTCTACTAAATTCACTTTCGATTTTCAGGGTATTTTTCTCTCCTACGTACAGTACGACCTGGGCTATTGAATCTAACCCATGATGCATTTTTTCTTAGCATGATTCGACGTCTATCCTTTCCACTTCTCCGAGGCAGATTGTTTGGGGACTTAAAGCAGTAGGTTTTTCAAAAGGGACAGGTCGCTGGTCTGTCGCCCTAAACCCTCTATCGGGGTTTGGGACCGGCAACAGCACTGGGAGAGAACTGGATATCCGCCTCCCACCAGCACTGCAGGTGGAGTTATCTCTGTAGCTAAAAACTTGTGAATGATATGAATAAGTCAAATGATCACCTTCATGCCACGACTTAGTGAAAACTTCACAACAATATCTTTATCCGTTCAGATATTTGGGGTGTTCGTTATTATTGATTTGCCCAGTATACAATTTCAACGAAAAAGCATTCAGTTAAAAAGAATCCCAACGAATTTTCTATCTTAATTGTACTCGATATTGAGCCAATAGGATAGAAGTAGGTTCCATGTTTATTACTTTGAGTAATTGGGCTTGGAAATTAGCGTTATTGTAATTACGTATATTCTAATATAATGTACATGTATTTTTTAACTTTAGGTCATGTTGTTAAGTTATTAATAATATCACAAACCCTTGATCATGGCACGAATGTGTTGAAATGTCGTGTGAATATTTGTTCATACGTATGTATTAAAATCGAAATATACATCTGTAAAGGGTCGATGAATTATTGAAAATATATTGGTATTATTCACATTATTCCTTCCTTCATATGAATGCGTAAACATACCTAACAAATTTTAATAAATGAATAATATTTCAAGTGTTGTGATAAATTTATGAACTCAAAGAATTCTACGTAGTCTGTAATTAACTATTTATTACGTATGTCAATGTGAAAATAAGATTTTGAAGCATTTCTAATGTTATAAGAAAAGCATGAAAAATAGTGGCGTTTAAAACGCATCTCAATACGTAAAATATTTTTAAAACTGTATTTTGCGTAATTTCACCTTATTTATTAGGCAGGTCATCTCAATTACCATCTCCCTCTACAATTTTGGACTTCAAGAAGAATCAGATCTGTGTTCCCGTACCGAGTAATAGCAATTCAAACCATCATCCGTGGTTTATAGACCGATTACATTTCATTCTGTATTCTCGGCAAACATGCAAAGTATAAAAAATTACGCCATCAAAACAGCAGAATTTTCAAAAACTAGCAAAACGTTTTGGATTCGGAATGGAAGAGATAAATACAAAAGTATAGATATACAATTTTATTACATATTATTGGTAGCATCAGAGACATTAAACTTATAATGTGATATAAAAACTAGTATTAATATCTGTTTGCAGCTGATCTTAGACAACTGTGTCGTGTCATTACAAGAAAATTATATTGCTTGTTTTTTAGAACGTAGGTTAAATAAGATGTTTAATGTTACGAAAATTCTATAACATTCTTATTAAAACTTGTGCTACTAAAATCGTTAGTTATCTAATTATTTTATTAACTTTGTTTTCTTATAATATCAAACAATAACAAAATAAAGAAAAAAGTTATACCCTCAACAAAAAGTGAAATGACACCGCAATTAATTCTCGGAATATAGAACTCCTACACAAAGGAAACATGAATAAAGAACCCTTACTGAGAAATGTTTTGAGGAAAGAAAAAATATTTTAAAATATTTTATTTGCTACAATTTCAAAAATCATAAATTATGTTTGGAAAAGTGATTTGAAACGTATAAATTTTAAATATTAGAAAAATGTCATTGTAATAAATAAAATGTAATGTCACAAAAGCAGTTGCAAACTGCATATGACCACGGAGAAACTAAGTTACTCTCCGGAGACAAGCAAGGGACCATCCCATCAATTCCGATCAAGGGCCTATGGGCAGTGGCGGATTTAATATTTACAAAAGAAATTATTTAATAAATACCAAATGTTACCCATTTATTATTTAAAATAAATTGTAGATATTTGTGCAGTTAGAATCCGAGATTAATAAAACAAAAGTATTAATGACATTTCCGCCCAAGGAAAATCCGCCACTACCCGAAAGAAAACCCGGACCGGGATGGGGATTATTTCATTACTTTACGATATAAAACGAATAATTAAATACATTGTTTTATTTGTCTCAAAATGGTCTTCCGCAGCTTTTCTGATAATAAATTATTTGAAATCAACGAACACCGAAATGATGAGTGACGTGGTACAGTACGTCTACTTTAAAACAAGCACACTGATCGCAGCGAGACGTAATTTACTTAAAATTTGCTACTAATAGATTGCTAATACAATGGAATGTTTTAATACATTTGAGTAACTTCAAAGTACCTAAATTTGTTAATTGGAAGCTCTCTTCTTCTGAATCTTGGGTAAAATGAGATTTGTATTGAAAACTTGGCTCTAGTTATCGACATTGAAGTCACAATGGTCAATGTGGCACAATGATTCGTTTTAGAATGCAAAGACTAATAATGCAAAATTAAACTTAACGTTTGCTTTGTTTATTCTGGGGAATTTACACCTTTTCAGAAGAAGAGTGAAGATTTACAAATGATGCGTCATTGTCAAGTTGTGACGTAACATTTTCCTTCGTATTGATCGAATCCATGTTTTCCATATTTCGTGAGAGAATAAAATATACAGTGCGTAATTTCACAAGACACATTATTTATGAGATTATTCTATGTGAAATTACTGTAATACTGAAGTAAAATTAAATAAGTAACTAATTACGGTCTCTCGTACTGAACATAGTGTTTACATATCTTGGCAATCATACGCAGAGCCCGGATAGCTCAGTCGGTAGAGCATTAGGCTTTTAACCTAAGGGTCCAGGGTTCGAGTCCCTGTTCGGGCGCTATTTTTTTTTGCTTCGCGACTTCGTATTAATTCAGTTTTGTTTTTCGATCAATGATTTTTACAAGATATATCTAGTGATTTCGAGGTTTCTGAGTGAAAATAAGTTAAGGAACTCGGAAACTTCATTCTTAAAGTAGAACGTTCACGATGAGCCTGAAACTGGAGGAAACAAGGTAATTGTATGAATTAGACTACGCCCCCGATTCGGATGGTGAAGTTGTGGGTTATTGGTCTGATTGTCACCTTTTGCGGTTGGAATTAACGAGCTTTTCCGTTGAAATCCAGAAATTCTAAGGAAGAAAGTTACGCTCAGGTGATGGTCTTTCATCTCCAGTAGCTCTGTTTTTATTTTTTGAGGGATAATGGGAATTGGTTTGGAATCATGTACCATCTAGCATAGTACAGTACACGTGCTTTAAAGTCACAAATAATAATATTTTACACATTATAGCAGTTTTTTAAAATTGGATGAGTAAGATAACGTAAAAATATTTTCTACCATGTTATACCTAAATCAAATGAGATTGCCAGGAGGTTGTTTTGTTTTCGATGTAAATACGACATAACTTTTGTGACAATGAGTTCTTGGTCTTATCAATAAAAAGTTAATATAATCGTAGCTTAAAGAAGAGAATTTTTTAAAAAAAATCAACGAAACGTGTAGGTATTTGGAAATCGGGGCCAAGTTTTCCCCATACATAATAGGCAGTCTGTAAGTACTTATTGTGGTATGGTCGTAGCTCACCGGAGCAAGTTTATCGGTGTACGAATTTTGGGTCGGGACGGATGGAATCTAGTGCAGAAGAAAACACCTCTGCGACCAGAGCAGGAGGACCTGGGTTCGAGTTCAGGACAGTTGCCTTTTTCACTTGACTTGTGTACCTCGTCTACAGTCAGTGTTTGTCTACACTGCAGTGTAGATGATGACACAAGAACTTGTCAGTGTTTTTACGGAATTAATTTACTTGTATGAAAATATTTCAAAAAAAAAAAAAATTATCCTTTAACAAAATCACAACAAATGAGATCTAGCTAAAGTGAATTACAATATTTTCGCTGTTTTCATTGCTTACGTACCGAATGAACTATTGAAAAATTTGTACACATTTTTGACTTTTAAATCTCTGTAAGCAGAACTGCCTTAGTTCTCCTATGGAAATACAATTATTTGTCTTCTACTCTGCGTTTTTTTGTGAGATATACCTCATATAAAATAATATGGCATATCGTCCTACAAGTTGACCTGGATAATTGGAGACATTCCTTGGAGACCTTTATAAATTTTATTTCTGGAGTGATTTCCTTAATTTGTTTTATTCCATCAAAATGTAAATATAATTTAACAATTGTTTTGTGCCATGCTTGAACGCCGTGGATGCATAGGTAGAGAAATTATTTGGATACATAGTTACTTCAAGAAATTAAATTTCGATAAATTTATATCCTACGTTTCGAATAGGACAATATTCCTTAAATATGTCCCACAATGAAAAATAAACGTTATTTGCAAGCGGATACTTAGTTAACATTCTCAATTTATTGAATTTTCAGGTAATGTACGAGAGTAGACGAACGTTTTCGTGCGAGGAAGAGCTATTAGTTTGTAATACTTATAGATTCACGTACAAATTATAATTGCATTGTCTGGTAATCATTGATTTATAAAGTTTGCAGTTTGCATATATAATCTCAATCGAGACACAGTTGTCCGTTGTCTCGGTAGCCGACCTTCGATCGAACTCAGTCTTTTTATTATTACTTTTCTTGCCACAATGCTTGGTCTTCGGCAGCAGGTTTGGAATACAGTACAGGTTATAAATACGTACAATAAATGTGTTAAAATACAATATTAAAAAAACTATACGCTAAGAATATTTTAAAGATACACTAATGAAATTGAAAGATCACGCGTCATATATACACTTTGTTTTCATTCTAAGGGGGATCGAAGAAATGTCTGGGGAGCTTTCTCTTGATGCGTTTCCCATGCGGAAGGAATAGAAGCGATGTTTTTGTAAAATTTTGAAGCTATTTGCTGGAGTTTGAATGGGTTGAATATCAAGTTCTCTGTGCAATTAGAAGTTTGAGATAAACTATTTTCTATTGCTTCGACTATTTTACGGAGCATTCTGTTCTGAAATATTTAAATTTTGTTGATATTAGTTTTAGGGCTTGCGTAAGAAAGGTTATAGAACGGTAGAGTTGGACACTTGAATGGATACGTAGGGAAGATGAGTAGTCCAATAAGGGAACGCGTTTAGTGGCTACTAAGAGTCAATGCTGAATATTCTGTTTTCAATTTAGTCTTGTATCTAAGAGAACTCCTAGGTATTCAACGGCGGTATCATGTGAGAGCCACAGAGTGAACTCAAAGTCGGATCTAAAAATTTCGGCGACCCTGCTGTAAGTTCGAAGGGACTACTGAAAATACTCTACATTCTTGTCATTGGAATTTTAAAAATATTAAGAGAGCTTTATCGTGGAACCTATGTAAATAAACAAACACAATTTTTCTTTAGATCAAATTTTTCTGGACTCAAAACTTAAATGGTATTCCAGTAAAAATGAACCGTAACTTCAGCTATGTAACATGACGTAAACTATAATTTATTTTCCTGTGCAGATGCCACTCAGTTTACAGATGTTATTCAATGAATAATTATCAATATGTAATTAATCAGACTTCCTCCTATGTTGCCGAGAGCAGATCCGGGTATTGAATCAAGATGATTTATGCAGCTGATTTTACATTGTCATTTAATACTTTTATTAATAATAATCTTGAATTTTGACTGCACGTTATATCTACTATTCATTTTGGAATAATAAATTGATTACTACGTATTTTGTTTTGAATTTTTTTCTAAGTATTTTATTCCCCTCTGCACTTGGGCCCTTCATCGAAATTTGTGGAATGGTCCCTTGCTTGTTTCCGGAGAGTAGCTTAGTTTATTATCCCCCACGTTGTCATAAGCAGTTTGCAGCGGCTTTTTTGACTATAAAGTTTATTTATTTACTCATTTATGAACATTTATAGATATTTTAAAATTATCTTGATGTTGAAGAAGAGCCTAAAAATAAATTGATAACTTGTTCATTTTTACCATTATTAGATAGTGGTCCACAGCATTAAAAATTTTCAGTACTATCTAGATCAGGGGTCGGCAACCTTTTTTGACCGCGGGTCAAAATCAACCAAAATGCGAGTATTAAAGAGACGTTTGAGTCAGAAATATTTTTGTATTAAAATAGTGTTTTGGTAAATAATAAGATATATTTTATTAAAAAAATAATTACAAATATAGTTGAATGAACTTTATTTATAAAGTTCGAACTAAGATGTTGTTCTTAGTATCTATTTTCAATTTTTTAAATTCTCAAAATGCTTGTTTCATGTTTATGTTTTATAATTTATTTTTGTATATTATTCTTTATTTTCGGAACTAAAGTGGGCCACTTGAAATTAGCAAATGAGTCACTCGGTGACCCTCGGGTCATAGGTTGCCGACCCCTGATCTAAATGAAGAAGTTTTCGAATATTATAATATTTTGCGTCATGTAAAACTTCGTTTTATGTCTTTTACCAACACGTTTGGATGGAAAAGCATGAAGATCTACGTCTTCTCTTCCTGTCCCACTTCGTTCACGTTATGTTTCGAGTGTGACTTTCTGAATCAACTCCAAAGAAAATACAATCGCACGACTGCGTTGCACTCGTGCGGAAAGACAGGCAACGACCGGGGAAAAACGCGACAAAACATAGTGGTCAAGTTCAAGAACGCTGCCGGAAGATTCTGTCTTTGTTCACATGAGTGTACCAAGCAAGGAGATTGTATACAGGAGTAGTAACTAATGGAGTGGGAGTATGTACGAGAAACGTCGTCAGTTGGGAAGTACGAACCCGTCATCAGCGCTTTCAGACGGTGACATTGGAACTAATTCAACTGGTTTAAAAAATCCTATTCTCTCAATCCTACTTACGTATTGTAACCAAGAAGTCTGTGTATTCTCCTTTATTGTAACTGTTTACATTTACATTTTCTTTACAGTGAAGTTTAACCACTTCCAGTAAAACGTTTGGCTATTTCTTTTAGTTTTGTGTAATTTTACAGGTGCATGTCTTTGAAAAGAAAGTGGCTCCGTAGACTAACAGGAAAGAATATAACCTAAAATTTAGATTGTTATATTTTACATTGTCTGATATAAAACAATTTTTTTAAAATCATTGCTGATTGATTTTTTGTTACTGATAAAACAAGACAAACTATTTCTGATTTTTTTCGACGCATTTCGTATTTTGAAATTTTTTAATAAAGAACTATAACTTTGAAACAAAATTTAACTTTCTTTTTATAGTTTAATATATTTTTAATTCATTTTTTATTGCCTCCACCAAGTTTGTTTACGTTACAAAATAAAATGAATTAACTGATAAGCTATCTAGTATTTTAACTGAGACGATAGTTTCGAATACTTTTTTAAGCATTTAAATTAAAAAGCCAGAATAATAGCAAGTTTTTCAGAGAGCTAAAATAATTAAGACGGCTTAAATATGGATAAAAATCACATTTGAGGAAGAAAAATTAAATGAAACGTATGTGATCGATTCCTGTGATAGGTACGTGTATTTGACTAGAAATGAGAATTTTTGGTACTTGGGTACCAAGGAAACTGTATACAGGAGTAGAAACTTATGGAGTGGGGGTAGTTGGGAAGTACGAACTCGGCATCAGCGCTGTCAGACGGTGACACTGGAACTAATTCAACTGGTTTAAAAAGGTCCGATTCACTTCATACTATGCGTTATTGTAACCAAGGAGACGCTTATTGTAACCAAGGAGACTACATAATTGTTTACATTTACATTTTCCTTACGTAGGTGAAGTCAAAGAGTCGTTGGGAGGAGTGTTTAGACGTAGTGATTGAAAAGGGACTTAGTTATGACGATGAAAGGACCACCAATTATTGCAAAAAGGATCATAATTTTGATACGACATACTCGAACGAAGTCGCGGTTACGAATGTTGCCGGTTTTGTACCCAGAAAATTACAAAAGTGGACGACGCGTGAAAGTTGTGTATCCACAGTAATGTAAAAAAATGATCTCTCAAGAGAAAAAATAATAAATGTGTTAAACAAGGGAGGCCTGTTATATCCTTCCGAAACACTTTATCTATTAATCAAAAAGGTAGAAGACAAAATTATGGAATTTGTGTCTTCCAAAACCTTAAACATGGACAGCCTACTTGTTATTTTAAAGTATATAGATAACACTAATTGCAGAAAATTAGGCTGTCCAAATCACGAAATTTTTTTAAATGAGAAAAGTGCTATACTTTTACTTTATGTTCCGTACAAAAAAGGGAAGAATCCAGATCAAATCGAAAAAAATCAAAATTATAAATCACTAAGATTTTATAATAGATTTTTATCTAGATAAATTATGTAAAATATTTTACAAAAAAGTTTATTCTTAATTTTTTCCTAAAAAAAGTTTTGTTTTAAGATTTGAAGTCATTATTATAAATTAAAGACTTAAAGGAAACTAATAATTAATCAAATCTCTGTTTAATTTATAATCGTAAAATGTAAACAGTTATGTAGTTTCCTTGGTTACAATAACGCATAGGATGAAGGGAATTGGATCTTTTTAAACCAGCAGAATTAGTTCCAATGTCACCGCCTGACAGCGCTAATGACGGGTTCGTACTTCCCAACTGACGCCGTTTTTCGTATATACCGAACCCTATCCCCAACAGACGTTTTCACTCCTGTGTATAGTCTCCTTGATAGGTACATAGTTTAAAAGTTTTTATTTGTTTTATTACTTAGAGTAAATATTTGTAATATTTAACACATTCTTCAATTTGTTCAATATTTTTAAGGACGTGCTGTTTTTAAGCAACAAAGTTTTGGTTACTATTAATAAAGGGTTTAGAATTTAAATGATATTTTAGTTGTGAGTTTCTTTTTCGGGTTCACTGTTGTTTTTCTTCATACTGGAATACGAGATAAAGATTTAATGCCTATGAAACTTCAAATATTATTTATGTTGTTTTTTTTTAATTTAAGGGATGTGATCTCATTGTAAAAGAATGGCTTTATAAATATTTAAGTGAAATTGTGTTAATTTAATAATTAGTCGGATGTTGACAATTGTATTTCCATATCTATTTAGTACCTATACACACGAAGTTATATTCTTCATTGTATTCGATTAGGTGTATTAAGAAAACTATTTGAATGATATTATTTTTCCAAAACAAATAGTATACACGAACATTTTTTAGTATAATCAGACTCTTTCAAATGTAGAGATAACGTTTGGTTTTGAATTCTTCAGTATCTCTAGTAAATGGATTGTCAAACCTATTAATTATTTGTTTAATTAATCAATTTAATTAATTTATTCTGTAAATTGATTATTTATTTATGTTTATCTATATATTGATTATTTATGTTAATCTTTTAATTTATTATATATGTTCATCTTTTAAAATTGAGTGAAATCGATTTGTTGTTGTCTGATAACTTTGTCATGGATATGAAACACTATTTATTTATCAATGTATTGAAAATCTTCATCTGGACTCCAACTATTAAATATTATCAGAGTTCAATCAAAAACAAAACTTTTGAAATTTTTAGGTAAGAATTTGAATTTTGTACGAACAACATGGCATGGTACTAAATTCTTTTACCAAATTCAAAATTGTTTTAATGTTACTGTGATAATATGTGTAATAGCAAAAGTCCTAATAATGATTTTATTGGAATCAAAACGTCGGCAGAGAAAGGTTGTTATACATCCATGAAAATTCACTTCAGAAGTACTCTAAAAAGGCTTAAAATTTTGCTAAAAAATACAAAAAATAACTGCTATTGTAGTAATAGTTCATTGGTACAAACATAAGACATTAATACAGGATAAATAGAGAGAGAAAATGATAATATGCTCTACATGAAAGAAAACATTCCATTTGGAAAACTACATACCCTTTACTAGGAACAAATAAATAGATAATAGTTAATCAATTAGTAGATAAGACCAGTACTTTTAATGAGCGTAAGCTATCATGGAGGATATCATGCTAATAACTCAAAGTTACGATACTTTTCCTAAAATTATTCAAAATGGCTGCTTTAAGCAAATTGCCAACCTCTACGAAACAAATCCTTGTAAATCACTCGCGAAAATTTCAAGGAAAGCGTGGTCACAAAAAATGTAAGTAATATCCAAATAAATATTAATAGTAGTCGCGAAAGTGACTATTTGCTGGAAAGAAATACGAGTTAATAATAATACAAACTAAGACAAGTTATTCGTTCCACACTCTCGATGCAGAAAGAACAGAACAGCGCCATAAGAGCAAGTGAATTGATTCTTGTCCGAGGTTGGTCATGAAATCAATTTCGAATATCTTTCCAACAGAACGCGAGGTGCCCTTACCATTACAATTATGGACGATGGCGAAGTAAAAGCGTTGGCTGCATTGAGCACAAGCTCTGTACCAACATCAAGCCAGTTGACATTAAATAAATATATAAATAATTAACTGTCTAAGAGAGCTGTTACAAACCGAGTATGACCACATTGCGGACAATAAAGTAATTTACTGTGTCTAATACAAAATACACTAATGAACACAGTGCATTTCCGTTAATGTATTTTTCCTTCTTAAGTTGAATCTCTCGAAGCAAAGTGTGACGCCTTTTACTATAGAGGAGACCAAGTTACCAATCATGCGCACTCGCGACACAATGCCGAGAAACTCATAGTTCGTAGAATAACTTCAACATGACACTTTCTGTACTCGAACCGAAATAGTATGAACCGATGTGTAGTCATATGAGACCCTTTACCACGACGTACCAGAGATGTCATTTTTATTGTTCGCGATTTCGATAATGTTGAGTAGTACTGTGAAGGTGTGTGATTCTACACCAGTTAATGGCAATGTTAAACTATACAGTAGATTTATATAAAAGACACATTCTTTTATATGCCAGATGTGGTGGGCAGATCAATGGTTCTTTAATATTTCTTTTTTCTTTCTTTTTTTTGTGGGGCTTTACGGCTCGTCGTCATCAAAGGTCATTGGAGCCCTAAAAACTTGTACAGGTAGGTAAAATGCAGTTACGCACAAGGGAGAGCCAACATGACTCTCCCCGCGTGTGGGACTCGCCGAATAACTCAGTCATACCCACTGAAAACCCTCCTGAATTACAATATATCAAAAACGTATCTCAAAACATACATCAAAACATTTAGGACAAAAAATGAGGGGGAGGGGCAAAAACGACGAAAATGAAAGATACCCTAGTCGTAATAGCGTCGGGACAAAAGAACGAAGAAGTGACCAAAGAAGGTCAGGATAGAGAAAGGAAGAAGCCATGCACAAGTAAGAGGAAGCAATTCCAGACTCAGCTCGGGGCCCCGTGTTTGCCAAACACGTACTTACTAGATGTAAGTCCCCTGGAGGGAATATTTCTTTATCATCTGATTATGAATTGTTTGAACAATGTATCAGACTTAAACATTGTCAATATTTAAAGTTGAATGATTTCGCTTCCTAAGGGAAGAACCTGAAGTTTATATTCCTTTTAATTTTCAAGATCATGGGTATTGAACATAAAAACGAGATGAGTGTCTGATCTTGTTCACTCATCTTTTTACTTTTTCATATACGTAGTTTATAGATTGTAATCGTGAAAAATTTCGAAAGCGAGATTTCGACGGAAATATTCATTTTGGCGATCCCTCATTCTAAAAAGTGGTTTTTGGCGTAACGTCCGTCCGTCCGTCAGTGCGCAGCGACTCTGAGTAAATGAATGAATCCATTTACTTCGCATTTACGGTAGAATTTACTTGTCGTCGATGTAGGTGCTCTATTGTGTTTTACTTTGAAACAAAAGGTAATTCACATGAAGGTCAAAATACTCTCTTGAATGTTTCTCGAAAACGGCTCCAACGATTTTGCTTAAATTTTCTGTACGTAAATTAGAATTAGTACGCATTACATCCGCATTAGCGGTATTTCGCTTGGAAGTTTGGTATAGACGCAGTAAAATAATTTCTGCCTGCTACACTTTCACTTTAGTTTACTGTTTCAAGAAGATTCAATAATATTTATCAGTTGAAGTGAACCAACCGGGCGTAGAACACACTTTTCGTAAACTGAAATGAAAAATATGATAATGATAAAATGCATAGGAGGACAGCAAACGCACTGCAGACTCGAAAATACATCAATTTCTGTCTACGACGAAATTACATAACACTTTTACGATATTTGTAACACTGATTTGTTGCTATGTATTTTGAAATAATATTCTGAAAATATTTTTTACTTTCAAATTTCAAATAAAGGACAGTAATAAGTTCATCTAGTGACTCTGAGCATGAATAGAGCACTGGAAGACAACTAAAATATAGGGGGCAATGCCAGAAATGATCCTTTCTCTCTAGAATTTTTTCTCACTCTATGCTGCAGACGGAGAAACGTATACGAGAAAGTATGGTTTTGCACCACTAGTTTTATCTTTCAAGTTTCATCTTTATGACGTCACAACGGTCCTCACTATTTCGGCCCGGAGGCGAATTCAACATGACATCCGGTGGGTCGTCTGTGTTTAGTTGAAGAAAGGAGGCGTAGTGTTTGTTTTGCTCATCAAGAATAACGGGGCTTCCTCTCATATTCTTCCGGAGACCTGCGCCCTTCACACCCGGAAGGAAGCAACGATGGTACAACTCTTAGCTTTTGATAGAAGCGAGCACAGGGTTTCCATAGAGAAGAAGTAAATCTTTCGGGTTTCATTGTTGTATTTGTAAATAGGAAACATAGCGTGCTATTGGAGCTTACCTACATGGAACGATATGAAGTAGGAGGGTAGAATGGTATAAGTATAGGTGACCCGGTTAGCTCGGTTTACCAACAACTTGACCCACATAGAGGTATTAGTACGAGTTGTTAGTAATAGTTAGTTATTGATACTAGGAGGAGGTGGATAGAGGAAGGAGGGTTCGTTTTTCAGTAGCCACACCTATATGAACTGGGACATTAATGTGAATCCATCTCTACCGTTCTATGATCCGACCTATCCTTTCTCACGCAAGCCCAATATGGGGTGCAGCTGCTAAAACTAATATCAACAAAATTCAAATATTTCAGAACAGAAAATAGTCGAAGCAATAGAAAATAGTTTATCTCGAACTTCCAATTGCACAGAGAACTTGATATTCAACCCATTCAAACTTTCTTCCAGCAAATAGCTTCAAAATTTTACAAAAACATCGCTTCTATTCCTTCCGCTCAAAATTTTGAACTAGGAAAATATTTTCCGCATGGGAAACGCATCAAGAGAAAGCTCCCCAGACATTTCTTCGATCCCCCTTAGAATGAAAACATAAAGTGTATATATGACGCGTGATCTTTCAATTTCATTAGTGTATCTTTACAATGTACTTAGCATATAGTTTTTTAAATATTGTATTTTAACACATTTATTGTACGTATTTATAACCTGTACTGTATTCCAAACCTGCTGCCGAAGACCAAGCAGAGTGGCAAGAAAAGTAATAATAAAAAGACTTGGAAATAGGTACGAATGTTTCAACGGAAAGGAGGTCAAACAGCGTTCTCTCGAAAGGGGCCCAAGAAGCTCTCCCAAAAGAAGAAATAAATAATTTCAAACATTGTCATGATATAAACTTACAAAAAATTAAAAATGCAACGTATTGCATGTAAGAGAGGAATACAAAATTAGTCCGTACATATTAATTACAATTACAGGTTAATAATCTCTATAAACTGAGTCTTCGGTAAATAAATAAAATTTAACAACCAACTTCAGTTAATGTTTTATTCATCTTAATAACAATAAGTACACCATTAATTTAAAACATATTTGTTCAATTAACGTAAATGACAGGTAGAAGTTAATAATACATTGTTCTATCTATATGACAACTATTTTTTATTAGTATGAAATGGACCAAAATATCAAGGAAAGTTTCTAAGTTATTTTTGCCGAACACATAAATAATCAAGAACACATAATATGTGCTGAAATTACTTTCAAATAAAATCCATCATATTGCGTCATTATTTTTTTTAATTTCCGAGNTATATATATATATATATATATATATATATATATATATATATATATATATATATATATATATATATATATATATATATATATAATATGCATATATCGTGTGGGTTTAGGAGCAGAATGGAAAAGGGTTTGGGTGTCTCCCTAGAAACACTTCATTTTTACCCTTTTTGTTTTAAGAATACCCTTAACGATTTTGATAATTATTTTTGTGTTAAAACAAGATTTGTGGTGATAAAGAATGATATGATATTTCTAAGAAACGAAAGTTTAAAGATGGCGGTTGTATGTAATGTAAGTCATTTGGTTCGTATAGTAACATGTGACCTAACGTACCCACTACAATGCTTTGAAATGAGGGAGGGGGAATCATATATGGAGAAAAATTTTCATATTTTTTCGTTGGAAATACTTTTCGTCGGTACGTCTATGGAAACGTCACAAAATGACCACGATATCGCCATTATTGTCGTGCCAAAGAGATTTGATAAGAAAGTGTACTTTTGTTTGCTGACCTCTTTCAACATGGCATCTCAATTAAATCAAATTCCATAGACGCACTTTGTAAATGGAAGCGAAGAAATATTGTTTCTAGCTTTATTCATTTAACACATACTAAATAATATTCTTATAATACATATTTTATCATACCTACTCATTTTTATAATGCCAAATTTTCACCTCTTGGACATTGTAGAGGTTATCAGTTCTCTTACCTGACCATCATTCGTCAAAAAAGTATTTAAAAAATATACAATTTTTTGCGGATTTTATTACCAGAAATATCACACAAATAAAAATTTACGTATTATAAGGTATTTACGAACAACTCGCAACAGGTATGAAATGTGATGAAGATATGTTGAATGACCATTACACTGAATCAATGCTTAGGAAATCAAGTGGAAATGTATGTCCTTAAAAATGTACTGGGACAAGCAAAGTATTAGAATCTGAGTTGGTGTGTTTTGTTTATCGAAGACAATACCAGTAGGTTGATCGAAATTATTCGAGTCAATACATGATCAGTTCCATTTTTTTTTGTAACCTAACACACATAAAGATGACCGTGTCACTGACTGTTATAAATTATGGGGTATTTACCGATGTTGTATAGCGCTCTACAAAATCATCTAAAAAACAAATGGGAAACAAATTTTTGTCACGTCCCGAAATTCTAATTCTTTATTTTCAAAAACCAAAACAAAATATTTATTTGTTTTTAGCCAAAAAATGCTTTATTAGGATACCCCCTATTTTGAAATTTTATACGCCGTGAAATTTTTTTTTCACAAAAATGTAACAGAAATGGCAGAAAAGGGAGATTTCAAAAAAAAATGCATTTCTCATTACTTGTTTTTTATATAGAAGACACGCTTATTCTCTAGTATCGAGTCCATACTAAGGATCTTTTGTTTGCGCTGGTTTCTCTTCGTACCTCGAGGAGGAGAGAGGGAGGCGTGGGTGAAACCGCGACCAATAAAAGTAAGAGTGCGCTGGCCGCTGCGGGGATGTTTCCCGGATGCATGTAACGGACCTCTTCCTCGCCGGAAGGAAGGACACGCCGGTGAAGGAACTGACCAAGATTGCATCGCGACGATTCAGAATGTGTTGCAGCCTGGATTACTTGACGTTCCCTCAACGTTAAGTAAATTTATTGTCAAAAAAAGCAAAGTATAAACTACGTACGACCACGTGGAGGACAATGGACTAATTTACTCTCCGGAAGCAAGCAAGGGACCATCCCATCAATTCCTAGCAAGGGCCCTAAGGCAGAGGCGGATTCAAAAATTTCGGCAAAGTTTGTTAAAATATTTAAATTCTTAAATAAAGGTTTACAAGCTGGCATTTCAGTTGTTGTTGCGATATTTGTGTAGGGTATTCCCTGTATTCGGCAAAATATTTGACGTATTCACAAATATCACAAACATGCCGTGCACACACGGTCCGAACATGCATACAATTTCAAAAATGCAAAATATATTTCCTTATACCGATAATGGACGGGATGTATTTAATATAGTTCTAGAATTCTTTATAGTATTTCGTTATTCCAACCTATATAAATGTTCCAGTTCACATTAAGGAACTTCCAGAACTAATAAAGTCAAAATATAGGTTGAAGAACCAGAATATGTACAAATGTCTATCACGTGCCAAGCGTGGAAGGTTGACTCAAAAATTTGCCTTATTTATGCCCTTTGATGTGTGACTAGAACCTGACAAAAGTTCGGATACCGGTGTTGGCGTATTCGCCACAATAGAGCAAATACAGACAAAACGTTCCTCTGCACGTGGCCATGTCTGGGCAAATATGACAAATACACAAATACGCAACGCTAAGTGAAATACTGCTATTACACGCACAACTCATCAGGTATCGGGAGAAACGCGAATTGGGTAGTAATTCTGACTGCGAAAAAGAGACTGGAAATAATCGTTTGATATGAGAGTTTCTTAACGCTTGGCAAATACGTTCGACAAATAATACTAAAGGACGAAATATGTTTGTGTACATAAAGGACGTGACGTATGCAGAAAGAAACAAGAAGTGGTTTCACCCTAGCAAAGAGTTAATGGAAATATTGATGGGACATGGTAATTTCGCTTGCTATTTTCATTATTGCATGGAATAGGACGGCAAAGCAGTGACATTTGTTTATGCGGACAAGGTACAGAAGACGACTGGCGGAATCTGGTTGTGCAGCTCAAACGCGAAGGAGTAAGGCATATGGCAAGTGAAGAAGAATTAATTTCATCGAAGGCGCAGTTTGAAATATTTTCAGTGTGTGCGCCGCAGATGTGTACACTACGGAACGAGGTGAATGGAATGGAACTCAATTCCTGAAAGGAAGAAGGCTGCACTCACCTCCCAGGGTGTGTTTGTGTGTGTGTGTGTGTGTGGTGGTGGTGGTGGGGGGGTGGACACGTGAACCTCAAGACGCGTGGCATAGATGTGCCGTCTCACAATTGACTGAAGAAAACAAGTGACAATGGTTCAACGTGTTGCCTCTTGCAATGAATAATAGTTTACTTCTTTTGAGCAAATTTTTTTAGCATACGAAAACACAATTGTGAATTTTCTATAAATAAATTTATATAAATAAATAAATTATTGTCAAAAAAGCAGTACAAACTGCGTATGACCGCGTGGAGGACAATAAACTAATTTACTCTCCGGAAGCAAGCAAGGGACCATTCCATCAATTGGGATCAAGGGTCCTAAAGCAGAGGCGGATTGAAAAATTTCAGCAGAAATTCCTAGAAAATATAAAAAAGTTAGCTACTTGTTATAATACTAATAGAATATCAACATGTTTGTAATTTAACACAAAAATTTATTTCAAATGTACGAATTATTATCGAGCTATTATTCTGAATATAGTGTTTATAAATCATAAGATTGGAAATAACACTAAATTCACGATTTCTTGTTCCAATAAACGCGTCCCTAGGCAAAAGAAGATTAGATTAGATTAGATTAGGTTCTAAAGATTAGATTTTAGAATTCTGAACAGAAGTGTGCTTGTAGTGATATTCAAGAGATGTTTTGTTTGAAAGATGTAATTGATTTAAGATGTTTAATTTATAAGATGTAAACGAATTTAAAAATCCGTAAAATGACAGTTTAAAATACGGAGAGAAACAAAAGAGAAAATAAAGAAAAAAAATCAGTCGATAAGTTGACGTGACTTCGGCATTAACCCCGAACTATAGTAGTCTTCGCCAAAGTTAGATGAAGATCAGTTATCTTGTGACGGATCTAGACCATAATTAAGGCTAACCGGGAATGGATCTGGGGAGCATAAAATAATTATTTCAGTTCGAAAATCATGGTTTTACAACACATTTAATATTTGTATAAATTGATGAGTTGATGTATTTTATTAAAAGATAATATTTATATTTTTTTAAAATGAAATACGTCAACTCATCAAATAGATAATTAACAATCTTTTGAATAGTAGCCAAATTTTTAATTGTTAAAATGGCAAATTAAAGGATAAGGATTTCATTATAAAATCAGAATTTTATAGAGATTCATCACTTAGTAATGTAAGGTTAATTGTAATTTTATTGTAACTTATTCCAGAATATGGGATTTATCAGAATTACAGGCGAGGAAGATTTACGTCGTTTCGTTCTCGAATGATCAGTATCCTCAACAACATACGGATGAGAGTACGCTGAGATTGGATGCGTGATCCAAATTCAGAGGTCGGAAATGACTTCTCCAAACATTTGGATGTATTCCAGACTTATTGTTCGGTTACGAATGGGATGTCACATCCAAATGAATGAAGAAATTCTTTCCTCCGAATTTGAATCTCACTTTCAAACTTGTCCTCTAAATGTAGGAGAGATTCACTATCTGATAGGCTGCTTTTCTATCACAGGCAAAGACTTAGCCTGTTAGTGGCAAGAAATCTAAAAGTTACGGACTAAGAAATTTTCCGAAAATTGACCTCTGGAGCAAATCCACGATAAAACGAGAGTCACCGGGGATGGAATTTTTCATATTTACGGAAAATGCTACGCGCAGTTTCTCATAGTCGTTTGAATCATTTTTAGTGGGTAATATGATTGGGTCGTGTCTCACCCCCTTTCTCTCTACTCCACCATTAAGAGGTAACAACCCAGCGAAGACTTGGGCTTTGAAAAATTGTGTGTAGTAAATATATCATGAGAAATTATGTGATCTAAGGTTCTCTTTTTATTAAGGACTCTAGTCCCCGAACAAGATGATAACTCGTGGTGGTGCAAAGTGGATGATAGCTATGTGGACGGTTTCCTATGGAGTGGTAGCTCCTAGACCATATTGACTCAAAGTGTCTGAAAAATTTATTGGAACAATTGAAGGGAGTCCAGCTTGTTATTTTGTTTTTTCGGTGTTTCCTCGCAGCACTAAATGTACAGAATGTAATGCACTTGCAAAATAATGTTGTTTATGCCATCAATTTATAATATTTCAATAACTAAAGAAATAATTATTTAAATAATTCGTATATAATAAAACTACAGATCTTTTTTTTATCAAGAATGATTTACAATGTAGTATAATAAATACGAAACTTTTGGTAGTAATCAATATTTAAGCCAATTCCTTACTGAGTTTATAAAATTGCACATGAAAACATTACAAATGTGTGGGACAAATAAATATAAGAAAAATTAGAAACTAGTATTTTGTTACAAGTCTTACAAAAATTCATGGTCAAAGAACCGAATATTACAAAATAAATATCGGCCAGGATATCCTATTTGTAGAATTGTTAACTTCGATTAAGGGATTAGCTAATCCTTGTCTAAAATATATTTTTCTTTCTCATAATATGATTTCCAAATCACAATTCTCTACGACTTAAGTTCAAATGTTTACCCACCCCTGCCCAAGCGTAACTGGCCATTTGATGCAGAAAACGTTTTTCCGGTCTATGTTCTTTATTTGGTTTCGGAACCGTTAGGCATTACTTCCTCGGGAGAATTCTGCCATAAAGTCTTTTACTCTCAAATTCATGAAACTTTATTTCAAGATTTGAAGATAATCTCTTTCGTTTGAACCTTTGAAAATGGACATTACTAAGACTCATCCTGGCCCGGGATTTTCAGCTTTTTCCCTTCGGGTAGAGGTGATTTTCTTAAACTGACTCTCTTAGACTCTCGTCGAGGTGTCTATTAAAGTGATAAATCTCGAAATTAGTGTTATTTTAATACTTACAATTTACGAACAATATTTTTTTTCCAAATCTATAGATCGATAATAATATGTACTTATGAAATAACTTTTATTTTATATACAAATCTGTTGCTATTCTGTTCAGATTATAACACGTAGCTAACATTTTATACTTTCCTTAGATGAGAAGTGTGTGAAATTTTAAATCCGCCTCTGCCTTAGGACCCTTGATCGCAATTTATGGGATGGTTCCGGATAGTAAATTAGTTGATTTTCCTCCGCCTGTTCAAACGCAGTTTGTCACTGCATTTTTTACAATACATTTATGTATTTATTTATTTAAGAATTTAAAGATCTGCGTGGGAAAGTCATAGAGTTTTTGTATTTAATATTTCATTCTCATCACAAATGCTTTTTCTTCATTTCGCCTAGCATTCGATTTACTTTTGTTTCAAAATATTTGGTTACGTGATCTGAAGTCAAAATGGTCTGAAGTGCTCTCAAAATTGTTATGAGTCTGAATCCGATGATTATTTGTTATATTAATAAAATTGTACACGAACTTAAAACGAAACTAAGTTTTATTTGATGCGCATACGACTTCAGATTTTGTCAGTGTTACAAAAATTCGGAAAACATGTTTAAAATGAGTGAATCAGCATCGCACTACAAAGTCAAATTATGTATTTCATCCAGTTAAAAAACATTGTCTCATTTCATAATCGATACTTTTGCTCCTAAATGATAATACGACGTTGTCATAAATATATCCGGAAACATTACAATGTGAACTATGTTAAGTCTAAGTAATGTTAATCTATGTAATTATGTAAATTAGGTTATGTTACAATTATTTATCATAATTATATTAACTATGTTAAATTATATCCTATCATGGCCCGACTTTTCCTCCGTCTTTCCTTCGGATAGAGGCGGATTTCGTAAACGGGCCTAGGGATGGAGTCTATTGAAATAATCAATTCGAATTCAGTGTTATTTAATAGTTACGATTTATAAACAATATTTTCCGAATAATACATAGTTTGATAACAATGCGTACTTCTGAAATAACTACTTGTGTTTTATAAAATGCAAGTTTGTTGGAATTCTGTTTCTATTATAACACGTAGCAAATTATTTTTGTTCTTTTCTTTGGAACGTGTTGAAATATTAAATCCGTCTCTGCTTCAGGGCTCTTTATCGGAATTGTTGGGAAGATCCCTTGTTTGCTTCCGGAGAGTAAATTAGTTCATTGTCCTCCACGTGGTCATCCGCAGTTTGTAACTGCTTTCTTTACAATAAATTTATTTATTTATTTATTTCAACATAATTATGTAAATTGAATTACGATGGACTGTTGCTGCACTTACCCTGGTTGTTCAACCTATAGTGCAATTAACGATGGTACTATAGTATAAATTAAATTGTTAGTAATTAAATTGTCCTGTTTTAATCTCGAATTAATATAAACTTAACTAATAATTATAACATGTTGTTTACGAGACTTCAAAATAACTTCTCTAGATATTCTGGTGTTCGTCAAGTGGAAAAGGTTCTGCGGAGCGTATCACGCCAGTAAAAAACATTCTACTACAGTAGGAACAGGAAACAAAACCAGGAAATTGTGAATTATAACAAAACAAAATACACAATTATACTTCCTGATAAAATTCTCTGTGTAATTTCATGATAAAACAATGTAAATAAAAACATTTCCTCAGCTTTAGTTAATTGTCAGTTTACTAAATTTTGCGTAACCAGATTAGCATGTAGTTAATGCTGGCACTTGGCGATGCGTTATTTGTGTAGCGCATTCTCTGTATTTGGCAAAATATTTGACGTATTCACAAATCCACCAGGTAGATTGAACCACCTTAACTTAATCGTACCAAATGTGTTTGTTTGTACGAATGATGGACGTGTTCACAACGGGAGCAGCATTTTTTAAATTTAATTCATGTTATTAATACATGTTACATAAATATAGTTAAAAAACTACAATTGCAAATTAAGAAATTTTGACCATTGTTATAAAAAAAATTAAAGCATAAAAAGTCAAAAGTATAGATTAAAGAACCGGAATATCAACAAATCTCGATCACGAGCTTTGCTCTACTGAGCGAAACACGTCAAACTAAGTGTGGACGGTCAATGCAAATGTTTGCCTTATTGAGCCCTTTCTTGTGCGAGTAAAATGCTACAAGAGGACGGATCCGGGTGTCCGCCTATTTGCGTACTTGCCACAATAGAGCAAATACAACAAATACCGACAAATAGCTCATCTGCACTTGGTCATTGTAGCACATACACATATATACGCAACGCCAGGCGAAGTACCGGCATAAGAGGTAACTTTAAATAGGACCAAACTTCCCGCTGCAAATGTGTGTTTCACTATAAGACTAGATGCTTCACCTTATCAATGTTTTCTTTTCTAACGACAGAAGTCAACTCAAACGACACAAGTCAAGTCTGTCGTTAGATCGTATTTTTAATTCGTTCGTCATTTGTATACTACATATAAATCCGTCACATTCTAATAATACGATGTTGTTGTTTTTTCTGAGTAGCATCTAGTCTTATAGTGAAACACATTTCAACTAGGTTTTCCTATCTTATTCTCTTTCTACCACTCCTCCATTCTTTCTCTATGCTTATCTTTTCTTTCCTCCGACCATCTTACAGCCGTCTTTTTTCTTAGGCTTTTCCCGAAAACCTTAACTCCTTGGCAATTTTTTCCCGAAAGGTTATTCTTGATTGTGTAATCTCTGTACTAATATGTTCTTCCATGTCTGTCGCAATCTCCTTAAACGATCGATACTCTTTTACATCTTCTCTTCTGCCATTATTGAGATACCGAATCGTCTAGATTTACTTTACTCCTCCTAGAAGTTAAAAAACCTGCTGCAGTGACATCCTGTTGATAATAAAGTGGACGGTATTCAAAATATGTTGGATTAATGGGTGGGGGGGGATTCTGGACTCAAGCCACCTTCCCCAAATGTCATAAATATTTCTTATATTGCATCGTCTGCGGCCAGTTGAAAATTGCGACGGTCCGGGACTCGAACCGGTGGACTCCTTCTTTGGCCGCAGGTACACTACCGCTGAACCATTCGCCTCGACTCTCAAAACCCGTACACTACTTTCACCGGTCTGCTCCGGGGAACCTGTGTCACACTCCACACAGGGATAAGTGATTACATGTTGTTGCTCCCTTTGTGGTTAGGCGGAAGAGCAGACCTCAGCCTGAGTCTCGCCACTAATAAAGTCATTTATTTATTTGTTATTTGTTTTGTTGTTGACACCTGGCCGCAGACGTTGTAAACTTCCCTTCCCGAGTAGGTATTCGGAAGTTGTAAGATCATTTCTGGTATTCTCTAAAAATCATAAGATCGTAGGCATTGGATAGTAAATATGTATTATAACACGATCATATAACCTAAACTTTGCATGAAATCTCCCAAATTTTCCATAATAATAAACCACTTTGGATATACAAAGGAAAAGAAGAAAGTAATCTTGGTTTGGCCATTCCGTGCGACGCACTTTTTCATTTGTAGTCGTGACCTAACTTACTGTACAAAGAGAAACCAACAGCTGTCCATGCATGTTGTGTCAGGTTGCTTCTGGCGAAGAGCCACTTTGGCCCAATGGCTTCGGCATGTGCGGAACGCCAAGCGAGTAACTGGCTGACTCCGGCTGTAACCACGCGGTCGAAAGACTCCGTAGCTAATGGCTGCCAACGACCGCTGACTTGGGAGGCTACGAACCGTGTCGGGCATATACAATGCAGAAGGATATACGGCGTGAATACATCGGTCAGGAACAACTTCAAATTAAGGTTGAACTCCTATAGTCAAAACGTATGAGTCAAAGATGTATAAATATGAATAAAATAGTTGGGTTCCCACGACCTACTCTTGTTAGGTTTGGAATTTTATGGTAAATAACATGAAATAACCATTTTTTCTTTCATTTATTTATCACCAAGAGGTTTCCTTGTCTTCAACACTAGTCATTACAAGGTTCAATTTTAATACATCTTATAATACAGAATTTTTCTTTTGGGTTATTTAATCTGTAAATGTGTCCCTAATAGTCCCTACCTGTATTACAAATTGATGAAAGATATCGAATTTTTCTTTACTGTTGAATATACGTTCCGTACCTCTTAAATTTGAACATATCAATTTTCTTGTACATTTTCAAGAATTGTGCCCTCTCCGCTCCGTATAGCTCACGATTTCATAGTATGTGGGCAGCAGTTTCCTTACCTTTTTGGCATACACAAGTCTTGTTATCATTTTTTCCTATTCCTCGGTGGTAAGTTCTAAAATTTCCATGTCGGGTTATGAACTCTTTAAATATATTGCTAATCTGGAGCCATTTTCTGTTTTTACTCACAAACTGAACTGAATGTACACATATGTCTCTCTACCCTTAAATTAATTAGTCCAGCGTATCTGCCAAGCGTTTATTAAAGCTGATGTTATTTGGTTTCTCGCATTTCTGTCTTCTTTTTTTAAATTCCTGTCCATTAATGATTATTGTTCTTGTCATCTTCAATCATTTCCGAAACTTTACCTTCTGTGGAATTCGTATGGTAACACCCACTTAACCGTAACAAGCATAATCGCTCGAACTTTGTGAAATTACCATTGAATTAATAACATGAAAGTACATGAATAACATGAAATTACCATTCTTCAATATCCATTCTTATATACAGAATGTCCCAGAATTCCGCGTTAAAAAATTGGAGGGATGATAGAACTCATTAATACGAACAAAAAATCTTGAAGGTTCACATGTCCGGATATCTCCAGAAAGAGATATAATAATACAAAGACAAAACGTGTGTATAGTGCTTTTTTAGTGGAATTAAAAGAGTGGATATAGGTTTTCAAAGTTCACAACAACAAATCACGACGGATGTTCAAATTTTGGCCCTCGCACCGAAGACTCCGGGCAGAACATACCAGCCAATCCATGCGACGTCGGTAAGAGGCCTACATCGCTATTATGAATAAATAAATAAATACATTTATTGTCAAAACAGTTACAAACTGCGTATGGTCACGTGGAGGATAATGTACTAATTGACTCTCCGGAAGCAAGCAAGGGACCATCCCATCAATTCCGATCGAGGGCCCTAAGGCAGAGGCGGATTCAAAAATGTAAGAAAAAATTCCTAGATAAAGTAAAAAGTTAGCTACGAGTTATAATACTAATGAAATATCAACATGTTTGTAATTTAACATAAAAAATGTAGTTCCATTAGAAAATTATATATCACGTTCTCTTAAAGATTAATTTTTATCTAAGAAACCTGACTTTTCAGCCTATTTTGGATTAATGAATCTCAAAAATTCACATTTAGATTATAGATTTGACTGTAAATTACAAAATACGAATCTCCCATTACTTTCTCAAATTCTATTTGATTTATGCGTGCTTCCTTGACATTCATTTACCCAAAGCGGACATTTCTCAATAGCGGACAAATTTTATGGTCTCATGACAATATGTTATAGAGAAGTATCTCTGTATATTGGCAGTACTCACAACATGGCCCACTATGGTCGGTCCTACGGACGACTGCACTTGGATGCGGCAGTGTCATCAATAGTATTGTTATTATTATTATTATCGAATTTTGAGTTAATTTTGAATTTTTTATTTTTTAGCAATACTTTCCCAATAATTTAAAAATTCGTTACAAGTACGTTTTTGCTGAAGAACTGTTATTTTTTAATTTATTGAAAATAAAATGAAAAATTTTTTGTGGATAAAAGTTAACATTTTCGTACATAATTGTTAAATCTACCACTCCTTTCGGTCCCTTTAATCGGAATACATGGGATACTCCCTTGCTTACCTTCGGAGAGAAAACTAGTTTGTCTTCCACGTGGTTATATGCTGTTTCTTAATGTTTTTGACAATAAATTATTTCTTTCTTTATAACTAGGTTAAACTTTCGAAGAAGCGCAGTTCTTTTCATATGAAAAAGAAAACTGAGACAAGGTATTTGGGATCGTAACAGTTGCCCCTCCAGTCTCAGAGTCCTCACATATCTATACTCGTCAATTCTACGATTTCAATATATTTTACTGTACATAATTTTGAACCCCAATTGTTTTGAATTGTAACTGTTGTTTTTATTTGCTTTTGTCTTCAGATGACCTCATCTATTTTAGTCATGAGAAAGGTATTGTGGTAACATAAGTTCCTGTTTATTTTCATTCTTTTTCTTTCCTTGTAATATTACAAATAATATATTCTCCCCCGATCTATTTTTTTATAGCACCTCTGTTCTACTGTCATGTCTCGTTTGGTGCCATGGTTGTGGTCTCGTATCCTTCCAATGTGAGTTATGTATTCTTGATACTTGATAAAATTTTCCTCGGTGCGAAGTAAACTCTTTTTCAGTTGAATTGAAACATCTTCCCTAATCGGTTTAAACTACGAATTAACCCGTAAAATAATTCGAAAACAACTACCAGGTTCAGAACTGTAACAGACCGACTTAGTGTACGACTTGCCGACGTGTGTGTACGAGACCGTAACAAATGCATCGCTTTTTATTCACCTTCTCTTTGTTTTCAGAAGATGTGACCTAGAAATTTTACTTTCCCTCAAATCTTCTCTGTCCTCTTTAAATATCTAGAAATATTAAGATAATCTTCTTCATGGCATTTGTCCCTGAGTCGTCTCATTCTTCAGGAGCTTTCAATGTTACATTAACCTCATTGCCAGAGAGCCATAAAATCAAGAATATTCTTTCCTTAAGATTTGTACTCTTGAATGAAATGGATGTAAGAGTATTTTTATGTATTTTAAGTAATTACGTAAGAGTATAGAAATCATGAATATAGTAAAATTTAAAAATTGGAATTTGGAGAAATTACATAAAAATCTGACGAGTAATTAGAGTAGTTACGGTGATTGTATTCAAAAGCTGATTTTCTGTCAATGAATGTACGTCAACGAAACGTATTTTTTATTGTAGTTTGTAAATGGGAAATATAGCGTGCTATTGAAGCTTATCTACTTGGGGCGATAGGAGATTGGAGGTGGGTTGTAGCGGCTTCTGTTAGTAAGTGGGCAAGTTAGCTAGGTGGATAGAAGAAGGAGGGTTCGCTTTTCCAGTAGAACCCCACCAGGAATTGAACCCGGGAAGACCTGGTGAGCAAAGACGCTAGTACCTGAGACTCCGGAGTGGCTAAGGGCATATTGAATGAACACCAAGTGGAACATATTCCTCTTCATCAATAGACAAATTCTTGAAGAAACTAAGCCCATTGATTTGATCGAGGAAAAATTATTTTACCTCAAGACCACCGAAATAGAACCCTTCAAGTAATGACGTCACAACCAGAGTTTTTTCCCCCAACTTTTTAATACTATGTTAAAGTTAACGTACCAATACGTTATGTTCTGAAGATCTATGTTTGTCGATTAAAATATTAGTGAACCTAATATTTTGTTGTTAAATAGCTCTGGAATGTCACATAATGGAGCAGGGCTAAATTTTCGATAAATTAATTTTATATTATTTTAATATTGCTTGATGCTTGAAAATAACAGACGAAAAAGAGCTTGAAATGAAATAACTGTGTACTTTTGGAAATGTAATATAGTTCATTAAATTCGCTTCAAAATATAGCACCATCCCATAAAAGATCCTGTGTCTTTTGTATGGTATACACGAATACTAAGATTTGATTAAGGTGACTAATCAAAAAATATTTGAATACTAATGCTTTATGTTAAAATGTTTTCAACGATCATGTGATTGTGGAAAAATTCGAACAAATATTTTTCTCGTTTAGAAATGGTTTCTAAGCTTTCTGAGTCGAATTAGCTGTATGGGTACAAAATCAAAATTTCTTTTTCATGGAATATTCCATAGGTTTAAATACTTTGTTTTAAAATCAACTCCGAATTTTTTTCAGCACTCACACCACAAATACGTAGTGTGTTTATTTGACCAGAGAAGTGTACACATTTTTATGGATATATGAGATAATTATCTCTTATGTAGTTCATTGTACTGATTGCACGGTCCTTATTGCAGTATCAGCAACACTTAACTCTAGAAAGCTTGTATTATTTAGTTGCGCAATTTTTTTTCACGAATTTCCACTATCTCTACACTATAGGAGGGATATGTGCGGATAAAAGGACAGCATAAAAATAATAAGTCACCCTAAATACAAATGTGACAAAATTTGCATTTAAGCTTCGAAATCATCGAATTAAATTTTATTTTTGGGATAAAAGTATATTTATGTCATACGCAGTTTGTACTGTTTTTTGACAATAAATTTATTTATGAAAATATGTCAAATAATAAACATATATATGCGTGTGACACGATATTGAATTCGTATCGTGAAACTTTCGTATTTTTTGATGGTATCATTAGCCTTGGTTCCTTTTTGACTGGCAAAATGGTAGTGAAGAAATACCTACTTAAGTCTAAATCTGTATTTTATAATTCTCTGTATATCTGACAGATCATGGTAGCTGTTGCTAACTTATACTTAAACCACTCTCTTACGATGGCACACACTATGGTTCCCATATAGAAGTCGGAAGGTTACGTCAGTCAAAATGCAAAGAGGGATTAATTTCCAAACTCAGGGTAACTCGGTGCTTTCAAAATCTTTTGAAAGAGTGCAAATGAAGTTCACATGCCCAAATGAAAACCTTGACTCGAAACAATAAACAATCTACCCGATGACGTATTCGGACCAGTGTTACCAACCTATGTGCGGAACGCTATTCTTGCCGTATGCAAATGTGAGAATGAAAGTTGGTTTGTATTTGCGTGTCTTGAGCCACGCACCTTCGTCCATGGGATTTCTTTGTTCTGGGCTGTCATTTGTTTCGCGAAGAGAAGAAAATCGTAAACCAGAACAATTGCAAGCGCGGCCTTGGATGCTGTTGACACAGAGTGAGCTTGTTAGAAGTTGATTAGGTGGCTTTACTTGATGCAGCGTAAGGAGATGGTGGTTGATGTCTACATGAGGTTTCACACACTTGAAGGGATTACAACCTGGACTCAAGAGAGTAGCCATGTCGCAAATTTTGGAACAACTTAATTGATCCAGATAGTATTTTCAAAAGATAGTTGAACACACAGACCTAGGCACGAGACCTGTTGACGGTGATCATTAATACTATTAAATAGACACGCACAAAATAATTGGTCTGTTCCAAAGACTGAACCAATGTATCCCTATGCATTTTGACGCCAATTCCGAATCCCGGGTCAGAATTGTCTTAACACCATCTAGTTTTTAACCGCGATAAAACGCCCTTAAATGCAGAAAATACGAATTAAAAATACTGAGGGATGATGGAACAATTCTGTATTCGAATTAAGATTCAGCATGTCAAAATACATGAATACAGTTCTAGTCCTTAGACCAGACCTTTTATTGTTTGCCTTTGTTATTAATCTGGAATTTAAAGTGATTCTAAAGTTCCTAATAACAATAATTTTGGAACAATTTAAAGAATTGATAACTGAACGTTTTGTTAAATAACTGCCCTATTATAAATATTGAAAATAAAATTTGTTGAATGCTCTATGGATGTTATAACAAGTGTCTAGCTATTTTTTTTAGAGAAGTGCTAGCTTTCTTTTTTCATGATAGCCGCCAGCCGTGACAATGTGGTAGCATCTGCGCTGTAGACTTTGTTGAGCGGAAGATCACAGATTCAATCCTCATTTTTTTCATTTATTTTGACCTAGATCCTAGATCACCCTGCTTTCAACAATGTCATTACAGGATTCTGTTATATTGAATCTTCATTTCCTTTCCTGAACTCTTATCTACTGATAAATCACTTCCATTCTGTTCCATCTTCATGACATCCCATATTGTTCCAATTTTTGTTATGTAGTATAAAAATAAATTATAATTAACGTTATCTTCTATTCATTTCTTTGTGTTCGCCATCAAAAATTTCTTGACTTCCATACTCTGAAAGAAATTTTGCTCTCTCCTCACCATAAAAATCGCATTACGAGAGTACGTAATTTTCATCGTCTTCATCCCAGCCACATAAACAATCCGAATCTTCATTCTTTCAGATCTTTTGTATATATTTGTTTAAATTATCATGACCTACGAGAAACTCCATCAATGGTTTGAATCATATTTCATTACTCTTTCTCAAGATCACTTTAGAAATATATGCATTCGTTAATCTGCCTTGTCTTCTCTCATCGAATTTACCAACCTTTTATTAATTCTTGTGTTAGGTTCCTTCTTCGGAATTTATCTTATTTGTTTATCTTCTTCTTCTCTCTTAGAGATATTTCTCCAGTTTCTTTCAGCGTTTTCGGAAATGTAATTTTCTGAACCTGTAAGTCTATTGGTCATATTCCTAACACCACCATTAATGCATCAGTGGATACTGTTCTACAGCATTTTCAATCAATACAGACATTGTAATTTTTGTTCTTAATTTTTGTGGACCACTCTTTAGTCCCATACATCACATCCATAACATATTACCTGCCGTATCGCGTCTTTGAATAGCTTTATTAGGTCTTCATTCCGAACATTGAATTGTTTTCCTCGTTCACATTAACCCGTCATAAATCCTTTTCGCTTTTTCCAATATGTAATCCAGATGGCCTCCAAACAATAACTTTTCATCTATCATTATCCCTACGTTTTTACATATACACACCTTGATGTATTATGCCCTAATCTAATTGTTGGTTCTCATCGTTTCTTAACTGGCCACCCAAACCACATTGCTCTACTTTTCCCCCCCTGATATCTTCAATTCCATCTTCTTTCAGATGTATAGTACCTCCAGTCCTATCTCCTCTAGCTGCCTCCTACTCTCACCATCCACTAAAAATACCAGATCATCTACGTAAGCAACACATTTTATATTCTTCTCCTGTAACTCAACGAGGGCCTCGTCCATTAGTATATTCCGCAACATGGGGGCCGCTACTTCTGCCTTGCTGACATCCGACTGACATCTCGCGTATTATTTTCTCTTTCCCAATATACATGTATGTATATGTACACATATATAAACAAATTAAAAAGTTTTAGAGTTAATGAGATATAGAAGAAAACGTAAAAGTCCCTCACACATTTGACGAAACAGTTTCGCCGTCCAGCATTCCTCAGTCACGTAGAGAATCAGAT
>NNCF01125918.1:595485-615719 GCA_002313205.1 Laupala kohalensis | reverse complement strand
TATATATTAAACAGTGTTTATTTTCTTTAAATATTTTGTGTGTATTAATATACAGTGTTGTATTTTTAGATTACTGAATGATTGCTATGCAGTCGAAAATTAACTATAAGAATAAATGTACATTTGGCGAGAATAACAAAATTAGTTTTATTTTTTACTAGGTCGACAAAACGTCACCAACACCATCAATATTTAAAGAATATTACAAAATACAACGTGTTGGTTTCTATGAACTGCCTTCGTGAAAATACTCTTAATTGAATGAATGTAGTACTCGGAAGGGTTCGACAACCTGTGCCTCGCGTGTTGTGAGCAGCGTGAAGAGTGTTTTCATGGACCAAGACGCTTCTACCCACTGCAGGACGTTCGTGTCGCTCTACTTAGGACGTACCAGCCTTCAGCATTACTCTTAGGACGCAAGGAAAAGAATACTGCACGTTACACAGATTCTTATTCAATTTACCAATTCTTCGACTGTCCTTAAATTTATACTAGGAAAAGCTTTTTTAAACTTTGGGTCAGTAAAGAACTCAATAAAAAAAACTTATCCCTTTATAAATTCCGCGGTCGATAATAAGATGGAGGATGTTAATTTAATTAAACTTCACCGGTCCTTAAATTGTTTTTATTATAAACTACAACAAGGGAAGTAGTGAGATTTTAATTTTTTTTTGAGTGGCAAAAGTCAACTTTTCATCCTATCATTATTATTATATTTCTCTCAATTGTTAAAAATTCGATGCAATTGAAATGACTGGGTTAATAAACACATTTTATAATAACAGCTTTTTAAGGTAAAAGCTCTGAGTAAATGTATGAAATTGTTAAAAAAGAGTATTTTTTTCTTGTTCAGAGTAAAAATAAACAGAATAATTAAATAACCTGTTATTTAATTGTTAATGTTCATAAAATGTCAATCAGAGATCAGGAAAAATATTATTTAACAAGAAAGATTCAAAATATTAATTCGAGAATGTATTATCGAGATAATAAAATCAATTACACGTCTGACACCGTGAGTCGTATCCGATACCGTGAAGACGTTTTGGAAATATTCTCCTATACACAATTCCAAAGACCTAAAGAGATCTCGAAAATTTCCTGTGGATGATTGTTGTAATTTTCCTATTTCTTGTTTGGATAAACGGAAAGAAAAGAATACTTGGTAAAAAAATCCTAACGTGGGGACTCAAACCCATCCTTCGCTGTCTCCCCACAAAAAAAGCAAACTACGGTAATNTATATATATATATATATATATATATATATATATATATATATATATATATATATATATATATATATATATAATATATTATTATATTTATTATTATAAAGCAAATTGACAATAAATTATTATTATATTATTAGGAAAAATCGAGGTTGGAAAACACGACAGTTGTTTATCGGAGTAATCCGGATAAGGGAAAGTCTGTGTGATAACGAAGCAACACATACTTCGTTTGGGAATGTGTCTGAGGTCTTACGGGGTTGGACCTGGGTGAAAATGGTGTAGAATTGCGGAAGGCAAATGGATGGTGTAGTGGTTAACACCCCTGCGATCAGAGCAGGAGTCCCGGGTTCGATTCCCGTCTCGCCACCGTATTTACCTGAAAGTTAACAAATATTACTATTATTAGTATTCTTATTAGTATTACAATTAGAGCGCACCTACTAAGCTACCCTTTTGAGCACAATATTTTAGTTGAGTGGTGTAAAATAATTTACGGATTCTTTTGCATTGCAGAAGCCAAAGGGAATGGTGCGCTAAACAGAAGAGATCAACATTAAATTTCCATCATCCGGCGCCAGGAAGACAAAAATATGGTGCCAAATATACAGGATTGGTCAACCACAGGGTTGACATCGACCCGACGGTAATATATTTATCTTTCTCGTTTTTTTATATCACAAACCACATTTTAATTTGTACAATATGTGATATTTTAAACAATGTTGTAAGTAAACTATATTTTTAATTTCGCCTCACAACGTTTCAACTGTTAATTTCAATCATCAGGTGAATGTAGAACATAGAAAATTAATTATTCTTTGGTCGCTTAAATATTACTATATTACGATAGCAGACGAGAAATTGAAAATATTGTGTAGTTTCACCAAAGGCAAAAGCTTTTTCACTGATATAGACAGCATCTTCATATTACGGAAAGAAACAACAATGAAGGAGGTAATAATAATAATAATAATAATAATAATAATAATAATAATATCATAATATGAATAATAACTGAAATGAAAGTACGCGGAAATACTTTAACGTAAAAGATAAAGAAGAACATTTTATTTGTGTATTTTTATTTCACTTATTATTCATATTATGATATTATTATTATCATCAATATTTTCAATTTATTGATCTTCATGTACCAGTCAATACGCTGCCAACATTTCCGATAGTAGAAAACGGACAGCCAAGTCATATTAGTCCGTTAAATCGAAAAACGTCCCGCTCTTTTATTCTCCGAATTCCCAGTTCTCCAGTTGTTTCATAGTCTGCGTTCACTTGTTTCAGGTCGTGGAGAACGATTGTGAGTTCAGCCCCCTGGTGTACCTTTCTTCTTTTCCTCACTCTCGACCTACTACCTGTGACGTCAGCGTCTCCGCAGTCATCCACACCTTCAACCGCGACAACTCTCCGCTTCGGAAGGCAACCGTCAGATCGACCTTTGGGTTTCTACAGAGCCCCTACTCCCTACCAAGAACCGGGTAGGAGGGCCCTAAACTCCGTTATTATCACGTCCAAGCCCATAGGCATCACGGAGGTAAGAAATCAGGTATGAATGTTTAGCCATTATAGGGTCTTTCAAAAACGGGGTCCCGAACTGAGTCTGGCATTGCTTCCACTTACTTGTGCTATGCTCCTTCCTTTCTCTTTTCTGACCTTCCTTGGTCACCTCTTGTTCTTTTCGATCCCGACGCTATTAGGGCTAGGGTATCTTTCATTTTCCTCTTCTTCTTCTTCTTTTTTTAAATGTTTTTAGTAAAGTGAGATATGTTGGGATTTCAGTTTTGAGTTGTAATTCAGGAGGGTTTTTAGTGGGTATGGCTGAGTCATGTGGCGAGTCCCACACGCGGGGAGAGTCATGTTGGCTCTCCCTAGTGCGTAACTGCATTTTCCCTTCCTGTACAAGTTTTAAGGACTCTAATGACTTCGATGTTGACGAGCCCTAAAGCCCCACTAAAAAAGGGTCTTTCAATCCATATTCTCCCTTCTATTTGCTGTTTCGGAATACGCAACCTGAATTCCGGGCACAGAGCAGGATTTACTGTAATTAACATTGAGATATTTTTTACGACTAATTTCTGATTTTGGGTACCCTAGGAACATAAGTTATACCATGAAATTATTTCATCATAAAACTATTAATATAAAAAGTATCAATAAAAATAGTATTTATGAAGCTACCTGTGATTTTTACTGGCAATATCGACAGTATTTTCCAAGTTTCAAATTGTGGGATTAAGATTTAAGAAAATATTTGTTCAATCCTTATACATATCCGCCCATTCAGAGATGTCTCATTACGTTAATAAAATATTGAAACAAAATTCTGTAATACTTTTCAGTTAGTAATATGCAGATTATTATAGTTTTCTTTTCGCAAACTATTTTACTTTTCATTTTCCGAAAAGAGTAGCACACTTTCGAGCAAAACTCCGCGGAATGTTTTGTGGTTGTCACTAATTGAACGCTTATTTGATCTGGTATTTTGACAGCTCTTGATTTGTTTCTGAGATGTGGTGTATAAGTGAAGTCCTTTATATAGAAAGAGATGACACATCGAACAAAATTGTGAGGAGTACCGAGTAGATGTTCATACTTAGATCAACTTAGCACGCATAGCATCTCATGGGCACAAAAGGGATACGCACCGTTATGTTGACTTCTCTTTCATGGCCATGTGCAACAAATTCTGACGATACGAGAAACATAAATTATGATAATTCCACTACCTGCACGGAGTTAGGGGCGTCGCTAGACCGGCCAAATGTGGGACGGTCAAATGAGAGCCGTACCATCAGGCAAGGGATATAGGGATTAAAGAGTTATAATAACGACCAAACTTAAGAATATAGTCCCACAAGGGTTCGAAAAAATAATTTATGTCATAATACTGCAAATATTATTGTGGTTCCGAAAATATAAACCGTATTCTTCACTTTTCATCTTTACGGTAGTTATACAGAAATATTGTTCCGCACTATTGTTCGGTCACAGTCGGCGATGTTAGGTTTGTTAGACCCGGCGATTCCGTTTTAAGAAAATCTGTTATAAGTGTGAAGAAGGAGGCGATGGTGGAGGTAGCAGCACTCGAGGAAGGATATACGAAGAATGAGGTTAGGATAGGACGATAATGTTAAATTTGCCATCGAGAAAGGGAATTTCTTTTCACATAAAATGATTCAATTTGTAATTTCCGAGAACAAAGTCCCTTCCAGAATCATGGCCAAAAAAGTCGTTTATCGATATCTTATCTGGATATTTTTCTACGGCGTTGGACCATATAGTTAAGTTGGTCCATAATAACACATGGGACGGAATAAAACATGTTATGGTATGAAGAACAACAGATATCAGAATGACTAGTTAAGAACCATAAACCACAGTGATACAAACATGAAAGAAAGAGAGACGTAAAACAGAGACTTATATTCAACGATACTCAACTCTAGGTAATGGTCTTAAGGTCGAGATACTGGGTTGACATAGTAATAATAAAAATGAGTGACCACGTCTCTCTGCAAGGGAAGCAAAATGGCGGGTGGTGTTTCAGCGGACCCAGTCAGATCTCCACGTCGTGTCTCTTTCTTATAAAGGACTCTGGTGTATCGTACTCTATTTGTTTATGGTACCTAGTTTTCTTTATTCTGTTGGTAGCAGGATAGAGACCTGATGGGGACAACCGCATCGCCGTCTACCGTCCCAACCATTTCCCCTCCTACCACTTCACGATCATCGAACCATCCAGATGGCCGTGATCGCGACAGTCCCTTGGGATCATGGAGGCGCTTTTCGTCGTCTTCCGCCACCACAGTAGATGGCGCCACCACGGAGCGACCCACGTTGACTCTGTCTCTACCACAGTGAGTAACATCCCTTACGTACACTCTATCAACACATCGTCTATTTTTTAAGACTTTATGAAATCGATGGATGGTGTCAACTTTACGTCACTATATTCACATTAGGGTATTCACGAATAGCACCGAAGTATCATTTGAGTAATGAGGACAGGAAGGAATATATCTTAGGCGTTACGTCACACAAGATATTTGAAGTAAAATGAAAAGAAAAAATATTTTTATCAACGATATAAAAAATATTCAGACACAAATCAATGTACTTTTTCTGTAATATCGTTGAGATTCTTTAATTTTTATGACTATCTGTGACAGTACACTGAATTTGAAAATATGTTATGTCCCTCTTTTTTGAACAGAATTTTCAGCGGTATGAAGAAGAGTAAGTTAAATATATTTCTATATTAACGTGAAATTAGAGATCTAATGCAAATCAACTTTATTGTTTCCTAAATGATACACTTAAATATTTTCAGATATTTATTTATAAACTTATCTTATTTCTCAATATGAATATGTCCTTCAAACGTGGTAAAATACTTAACCCGTCATCTTTTCCGTTGAATGCTGGGTAAATAATTGCTTGTCTTTCAAACAGCGTCCACTTTGTAGCGTCACGCCCGGACTTACATAATAATTTGTAGCTGATTCGTTTCGCAAGAACGACAATTATTACTGCTCCCGTTTCCGAGATACTGTGGATACTCCAGCTTAAGACTTGTCTACTACGCTGGAGTATGCACTGTTCCTCGGAAACGGCACGAGCGACAATTTTTTTTTCTTGCACAACAAATTAGCCACAAATTATTATGTCTATTAAGGCCAGATTAATAGATATAATAATTTAATTGTAAGATTATATAATCGTTCCACAATATGGGGCCTAACATCTTACACTACTCGATTGTTCTACATTATCTGGGAAAGTAATATCTATGCAGAAGTTACAAAAATATTTAAAAAAATAGGATGTATTCTTTAATTTGAATTCTGAATTAGAAGACACTCAAGTCCTGCACTTCCAAATCACGGACACGTTACGAATCTTTTCAACTGTTTGTGCCATTATCTCCGGGAAATGGTACCAAAAGTGTTGTTTTATCCAAACATGTTTTCGACTTCATATCTTGGTTGCTAAGGGATCAACCTGGATCCCACTTTTTAACACTTCTCTTTTCTTTTTCTCCGTGTCCGTACGCTTTTCTCTTCGTACTTTAACCTCTTTGACAACTCTAGCAACTCTTTATGTTTTTTTATCCCACACTACAAAAGTTTCGAAAAATATTTGATTTGTGACGTATGGAAGTTTCGGAAGTTATTGATATTATTAAAACAAAATATTTACACTAAACTAAGTAAATTATTGTAATAATAGCACTAGTAATTTTATTGTGATACCCATGATTAACCCCATTTTTTAGTGAATCCTTGAATGTACTGTACATATTTTTGTATTTCTGTATTTCGTTTTCGTGAATTTTGAGATCATGAAAAGAGTAAGTTTTAATGTACGAGAATATAGAAACTCTGGTTATTCGTATTCCACCATACTAACCCATTCTAATCTTAAGTTCTTCCTTCCTTTTGTTTTCTTGCATAATCTGAGTTTTAGAAGTTAATTTAAATTTTACCGTTTTTCTATTTCCATTGTTTCTTGTTTAAAGAGAAGAGGTATACTACCCGTGCCGTCCTGCATTGTTCATATCACAACCTACTTCATCATATTATTCTTTAACGTTTGTAGACGACCTCCTCATGTCGCATTATCGTCCCGAGCCAATTTCACGCACTGGTTACTATTAATCTGTGGATTCTACGATGTTTGTAGCGCTAATAAAGGAGAGAATTTGTTTACAGGAAGTAGTACGTCAAAGGACAAAATATACTCGAAGCCAGGTAACTTTACCAAAAATTATGCAATATGGCTGGCTATCACGAATTGCCAACTTCAAGGAATACAAATAATACCCGAATAAATATTAATAGTAGTCACAAAAGCGATTATTTTCTGTAAAAAGTATTACTTTATAACACAACAAACTAAGGCACAAGGTAATTTTCATTCCACACGCTCGATGCAGAAAGAACGGAATAAAACCGCAAGAGCAAATGAATTGAATTTATGGCCGACGTTGGCGATGGATTTAAGTTTTCAGAAATCCGAAAGTACTGCGAACATAATGTAAGGTACACTTGACCCATATGAGTGAAGTAAAATTATTTGCTACACTGTGTTCTAGTCGTGTACCAACATCAAGCCAGTTAGATTGGCAATAAATCAATAATTTATTGGCAAGAGATCAGTTAGAAAACAACCTATCACCACGTTTAAGACAAACTAATTTACTTCTTCCACATTACAATAAACTAAAACACAGTGCATTTCCGTTTTGGTTATATTTTCTCTGAATACTGTTATATGACATAGAGTTTCTGTCAACCCTATCCTTCGTACCAAGCTAGAATCAAACTCTCCGGTGATGGGGTTCGGTTTCGAGTGCCATATCAGGGAGAGCGCCACGAACATACCTATATCAAGGTCATAGATACATAAGGTTCTGGTAACGGGGTCATATTGATGCATTAACAATAAGGGAATGAATGAAGAACGATTCGTGCCTTGGAGGGAACGAAATGAGAATAAAAAATGGGAGCTAAGCGCTTTTCAAAGGTTCTCAGAGCCTTATCTATCTACATCCTCGCCCAAGATTATTGACGTGGATTTGAAGTTGTTGACGTCATGCGGACGTCCTGTACAGACGATAGAGGTTATGAGCCATGGTCATGTAGATCGTCATTCGAATCCTCAAAATGTGAATTCGATGTGTCGCTAGGTACTCCATCGATTGCGCGGAGGGTCTCTCTTGCAGCGAGACGATCGCTGTGGACGCCGTCACTCCGCGACCTACTTTCAAGCCTTACCCTCAAGACGTCTTGGATAAGTTCCTTCGCGAACTTACAGCTGCAACTCGTCACGAGAACGATCGCCGCGTGAGTAGTGCCAATACTTTTTTTACTTTGATCTACAAGTAAGAATAAGTTGCGCAACGCAACTTCCGGTTTCGCCTGGCAGGTACTAGCCAACCTGCAAACTATGACTGGCTCTGCTAATAGGGTGGGATGGTCGCAATTTCCATGGAAACAGCTTCACCGCACCTACGTCATACATCTGGTGGTCAGCGGGGAAATCCGGAAGGTGTGCGTGGGGCTAGTAGACCCTTCGCTATGAACGACAAATGTTTTCAGAATAGCATATATTTTTTATTCCTCCTTTCACCCCCGCACCCTCTCTTTCGCTTCGGTAGCCAGAGAGGGAGTTATGTCACGTGCTTTATAACCCAATTTTGTGGGTTTTGAAACTTACCTGGTCATGTTGAATTTGTCAGTGCAGGGGCGGAACTAGCAACCTGCACATCTGGCCATTGCCTGGGGGCCCCTATTCTCATGGTACCCCCTACCTCTGGAAGTAATAGGGACACTCCTTTATGGTTTTTAACAGTTTGTGAAGTAAAGTTTATTATTCAAATAAAGGAATTTTTATTATAAGAAAACATTATTATACGTAATCTAGTCGCAATTAATCAACGAACTTTTTTCAACTCAAATTTTACTAATTGATTGGTTTACGCTTCCGGCCAGTTTTCTGGATATGTGTACATGGTATTTTAAGTATACCTGCTTTACTTACGACTGCAGAACGGTCATTTTCGAAACTGATGCTCGTCAAAAATTACTTGACAATTTCCATGAATCAAGACGAATTAAGTTGGTTATTCATCGAATATGAAATTACACATGATTTAAGAAGCATAGTTAATGATTTAGTTAAAACAGTTGCTAAAAAGTAAGTTCGTCGTTTGAAAATGAAAATGTATCATTGATTTTTCATTCAATTCTCGCATTAATAATATATGGTATTGTAAGTCATTGTTTACTATATGTTGTATGTAAATATAATAAATCAAATTACTAGACAGTTACTAAGATATATTGTATTTTTTACTTAAAAACTTCATAAAATATATTCATAAATACTCGTATAACTATATTAAAATTCTGAAACTATGGTCGCGGGGCCCCGAGCTACATTTTGCCCATTGCATCAAATGTTCATTAACATTTTCAAAGCAAAGATGATGTCATTTTATCCATGTGTAAACTAAATATGGATATGTTTGCATGTATCATAAAAGATTCCTAATTATGACTCATTAAGTACATCCCAACCCTTGTAATAAGCTACGTATCACATAGATATGGGTTAAGTAAATTTTCAGTACTATCCATTTAGTATTTTGAATATGGACGCCATGTAGTTGATAAATACATGATATTATGGAAAATAAGTGAGAGGTAATGTGTCTTAAAAGCTGCATTCGAATATTTCTAAACTACTGGTGAATCTTAAAGTTTTGGTCAACGCGCTGTCATAAATTGGGAGTTGTTTTTTTTTTGTCGTTGTCTTAGAATGGCTCACTGAAGTAGACTAAAAACAATTCGAAATATATAAAAACTTTCATCATCTCAAGGAACTTTTACTCTTAAATTTTCAGAACCATACAAAAATTTATTAACGAAAAAAATTATCACCAAAAGCGGCAAGGAATTGAAAGTGTTAAACATTTTAATTTATAGCAGTTTTTCATTACTTAATGCATCGGAATATTCCAAACAATGGAGAATTTTTCAATTTTTTTAAATGAACGTCATAGATTGCGCGTTCGATAAAAAAAAAGTGGCAGGATAAATCGGCAAAAAAAATGTCTTTTTAAATTTTATTTCTGTTTTATTGAAATGAAGATAAGGAATTGAAATTACATTCGTAAATTACGTTAGTATACATAATATTTGTCATTAACAATTCATGCTAGTTTGATTTTTATGGACAGACAACGAGTGTTTGTTTTTCTGTGCTTTTGCTTGGCAACATTGTACGTTTGGTGTCAGAAACAGGTGAATCCCCTTCGGTGCTTGTTGGCAGGCTGAAGGTAGCAGTTCGGACCGCGTCTCCAACAGGTTGGCCAACCTCTACTTGAACGAGCAAGAAGATGATGAACGCACCAAGGACCGGCATTCTGATCACGGGGCTGCGTCCTCGTCTCAAGAGGATAATGAGGATAGGGATGATGATACCGCAGGGACTGAAGGAAAAGGTTCTTTATTTGTTTATCAATATCAATTAATATGAATTAAATTTTTAAATATGTAAATAAACTTTGTAAAAAACAGTTGCAAACTGCAAATGATCACTTTGTGGACAATACGCTAAGTTACTTTCCGGAAACCGGTTGAGGAGCAACCTTCATTGAGAGAACAGGTTTGGATATGAGATCCAAATCCAAAATAATGAAAGGATCTCTACACACCTTTGCATGTGGCATCCCAACTGTTTTATGAAACATATCAACTTTTTGATGTGATATCCCAACTTTATGGTATCCGAAATAAGGGGTTGGGATGTCATATCCAAAGGTTTGGAGAAATCCTGTCCTTCCTTTGGATATGGATCTCACATTCAATTCCACGCTCCTCACATCCATAGTGTTTTCTGAGTGCATCAATTCCAATCAAGGAACCAAGACCAGTGGCGGGTTTAATTTTTTTTTTTGTGTGTAGTCATTTGACAATTATGTGCTGTTATCCATTTATTCTTCCGAATAAATCTTAGATATTAAATGTAGCAAAAACTCGAGATCAATAATAACAAAAGAATAACCATGGTGCGATAAATTGTAAGAGCCATTAACATCACTTCATGTTATCGAGAATCACCGAAAATTCTTTAACATTATTGAAGCAATGGCGCATTAAAGCTTTAAACTCCGCAACTAAAGACATCCAATTTTTAATATCATTTACATTTGTGGGAAGGAAATTATACAAAATGATTCCTGAAAGGTATGGATACTCTTTATCAAAGAGGGGTTGACTCGCTAGGTCGATGAATATTAGTCACATTGTGAGTGTTGTGCTCGTTAACTGGACTGTTTTTTCTCTTAATGAGAAGACCCTTTGTTCGTTCTCGCGAGACACCACAGAAAAGCGAAGATTATGTTACAGCCTTTGCATTTGACAAACTGTTTTGTGAAAAAATAATCGTAAATATGGTTGTATTAATCGGTATAACATCAACCATGTAACTGAGGAATAAAACCAGGGTACATCTTTTCTTTAAAATATATTTTACCTTACGAATGATTAATCTTTGAAGGTATCATTCCATCAGTTAAATCGTAGTATTGAGCAAAAAGAGACGAGAGTGAGACATAGCTGAAGGAAAGATTATGAAATTTAATGTTTTATTGTTTAAAGGTTCTTGCATCTAATGTTTTATGAAGACGTTACCGCGTAGAAAACGTAAAAAAACAATAGTGAAGAACCCAGAAAATATCTCTTGTGTTAAAATTTAAACCGTGATATGTACTACCCGTAGCCGAGCTGCAGTTTTTATTATTTTTTAAATTCTGAATCATCTGAGATACGTAAACAATTCAACATCGAGAAAACCAAGTGATATAAAATGGAAAAGGATGATAATAAAAATTTTATGTACATTCTTGTTCTGTTTTCTTTCAATTCATAATATTTCATAAATTTTAAGAATTGTGTGATTCGAGTTCTATAATTTAAGTAATTACAATGAAGTATGTTAAACTGACGAAAAAATTCATTGTCAATCATTTGGCCTAGTATTTCTTAATTGGAACATATCTCGTTTGAGGGTTGGATCTTGTATTACGTAGATCTCACTACAATTTAGGTTGTTGTTTGTGTAGGGCGGTGGCATTTGCTGGATGCCCAAGAACACCGTCATCCTTACGACGATCGAGATGGATGGATCACTTTAGAACCAGTTCCTTGGAGTACCTCAAAGGTCTCCAAGTGGCAAGCGAATCGTCCTAAACCCAACAGGTAGGTATTTATACCTTTCAGACACAATATGTGGCCTACTAAAGCTCAGAATAGTCGTTTTTAATATTATAATTACTAGCTGAACTACATGGCATTGCACGGGATTTGAAAATAAACTGAAAACAATCATTACTGGATATTCAAAATTTTAATACAATTCAATCAAACAAAAATAATTATTTCCATGGTTAAACACACACACAATTACACCAACATTCAAATATTGAGGGGACATTTGATGGCTGTTGAGAAGAGGTGGGAGTAAGAAGGAAGGAATTGGGAAGCAAGTTTTCATGGATTAGCTACAGTATAGCCCTAGTAAAACCAAAATATAGCCGTGGCAGTCAAGGTACTGTCGAAATATGAAATTGATGTTGTTCTTTATTCATTGATGTTTATAGACTCCAAGTTATGTTTTCATTGAAATTCACTTCAAATAATTAAGTCTCATTGGTATCGAAACTATACTGATTATAATTTACATTGGTGGATCCAAAGAAAAAGGTTATGAGCGGCACTTGAAAAATTAATTATTCTGGTAGGAATATTTTCCCTAGAGTGGACATATATAGAGTTAATTTTCTGACAACAGTTGTACGGGTAGGAATTGTTTGAAATGGCAAGACATTTAGAAAAGTAGTCTCTGTTGGAGGGGTGAGTAGTGGTTTGTTTCTCATGAGTCCGCATCTGAAATACACATTCAGATGATGAAGAAGCCATGAGCAGACATGTTGCGAAATGGTGCTGCTCTTTTCAATGTGTCAGAGAGTGTGTGGAAGAAGTCACAATAGAAGCTCGAATCATTTCGACAGAAATCGACACAAGTTGAAGGAATGATTCAAAACAACGGATAACTGTGCGTTGAATCCCGTCAGAGCTACGATCCTCTCACATTACAATACTGCTCGCCAAACTCAAAAATTGCTACCAAAGGTAATGTGGGAAGTCCGAAGCCAAACTTCAAATGACCCAGATTTTGGAATCTAGTGACTATTTTCTTTTTCCGCAATTGAAGCAACACTTATCTGGGACATGTTCTTTCTTTCAGGCTGAGATGTAAAAATTGCTGCTGAGAACTGGTTCAAAGGACAGGGACTTGATTTATACAGAACCGGGATAAAACATATTAGTCCTGCGTCAGATAAATGCCTAAATACATTTGGTGACTATGTGTAAAAGTGAAAGGCAACAATGCCTCTTAATTCTATTTCGCATTTTCAGTCTTGTTAATACATGATTGTCATTACTTTTGTAACCTCTTTCTTGGATCCATCCTCGTGTTATAGTACATGTTGGCGAGCCCTAAAGCCCCATTAAAAAATAAAGAACATGTATGTAATTGCCATTCTTTTTACATGCCATTCCAGATGGGACTCACGACCCCCTCTCGATTGGGACAAGCCGAACCGTCCTCAATGGGTCCGGCCATCGTACGCCTCCTCTGAAGATGATTATGACCAACGTCCTCAACGTCCGTCTTCACTGTGGCCTCACACTCCCACGCGGCCATCGCACTGGTACTCGGAGACCAAGCCTCAGTCCTCCTCGCCTTGGAACAAACCTCAAGAGTATGAGTATCAAAAGCCATCGACTTCATCACTTCACTGGGCGTCAGTTGGTGCTCCTGGACAGGATATTATCACTGATAATAGGTACATCTTTCTCTTGCTCTTTCTTTAACACACTTAGGGTACGATTATGTTGGAGCGACGAATAGCGATAAGAGGAAAGAGAAGACTAGAGCGACGCTAACCCTCACGTGATGACTAAGGAGGGCGTTTACATCAGCATTGCGACCAGCGATAAAGACAACGTAAACCCTTTGGTACGTTTTCTTCGCTCTCATCGAAGCTAGGGTCGCCATTGTTGTTGCGGCTTCGACGTTGTATTTCATTGTTCTGCGATGGATTTTGAGCAATTAATAAGTTGCGTCCACCGAGGAGTCGCGCAGTGGGGCAAAAAGGGATTAAAACCACAACAGACGATTTGCCTGTGGAAATCAATTCAACAAGTACGTTTTGTGAGGTTATGTTGAATGATCAACTGAACGCAGGCTGAGAGGCTTTGAGCATCTGCGCATGCGCAGACGTATCGATGACGTATCGACTCCTATCGTCGCTCCAACATAATTGTACTCTTACTCGAGCTACAGTGATTAGAGCATTCTACCTCTGGTGACGCTGGTTCATACTCCGGATGACACAAGTAGAACTTGCTGTGATTGCAAATCGGATCTGAGCAGGTTTTCATAGGGTCCTCCCGCTTTCCCAATTTTGAATTCCCCACAACAGTCACCCATCTCATTCATTCATGACATACGTTAGTATACATCTTCTTAATTTCATTGAAAATCGTATCCCCCTTAGTCCGATAACCAGGGAGTATTGCCTTGCAAGACGCTGGGTAATTCTGATTTTATAATATATCATATTTATACCATCTAATGCAAAACTCTAAGTTTCCGATCTTGTCATCCTTGTGCTTTTGACATCTTGAAAATCTTGAAAATACTGAAAAAATCTCCTGTAAATTAAATTTTTCCTGCGATATCGAGCTACGAATTACGAATAAAATTGGGGCATTTGCCCCATTTCCGACGCGTTTTGAAATCCTTAAATGTGCCTATCTTCAGAACTATTCGTCGCAAAGATTTGAGATTTCTAACGTAGTGAAGTGTTGAAATTTGTCAGAAGTTGAAATTGTAACATTTTTTTGAGCTTTCGTGCAATTTGATTATTTTAAAACAAAATTTTTAAAAATATTTCAAAAATATTTTTTATATATCAAAATTTAAAAATTCATTAAAAAAATATATATTACATTTTGGAACGTTTTTTAACATATGTATCAAATTTGAAGATAGAATGATAATGGAATAGTATTGAAATAAATTATTAACAATGCACATTACTCTAACTGATTTGAAACAGGTTGAAGCTGTTTGTGTCAAGTTTAATTTAATGTCACTATGTACACGTTACCGAAAGCTTGAAAGTATCTAGGAAATATATTAATTTGTTTGTTTAATAATAAAATTGTAATATTTTTTTCAGTTTGTGAAACCAAGGCTATATGTGATATTTTCTCAAAAGACCGAAAACACAGTTTTCATTAAAGGGTCCATATATATGATGTATCAAAAAATCAAAATTACCCGATTTCTTGCGATGCGAGACCCCTTTTCAGTCCCTTGCTACTGGACTACCTTGGTTACCATAAATCACTGACAGAGCACACGAGGGGAGACTTGCGATGGAACAACTGCTTAGAGCAGTCTCCCCACCAACATGCCGAACGAATAGATCTCGCTTGTCTAGCGATATTCCGTGCATTATTTTCCGAATATACGTATTGTTATTTAGTCTTTAGTTACAGTCGAGAGCAAGTGCGCGAGATCGATTTCTCCCTTGATCGAACTGTGACGTTTACAGCTCGAAGTTTCCTCACTTCTCACCACTATTGATTTTAGGTGCCTCATGTTCCCAGTCAACTCAATTTCTGAATTCCTTCACCCAAGTTATATGAATAAGGAGAACAGTAGACCTTATGGCCTGAACCTAGTCATAAAATAAATAATCACCTTCCAATTTTTTTTTCGAAATCTCTTCAGATTCTAAAGAATTGGGTTCAGCGTAGTGTCGTCCCAAGTTTCTACCGTGATGTAAGCTGTACGAAATATATCGATCGCGTTTGGAATTAGAGTTCTATTTCTTGACAAAATCATCGCTTAACAAAACATTTGTTCATCTTAAAACCAATATTTAAAAATTTGAATTTTACAAAACAACTGTCCCAATCTGTGAACACCCCGCCGAATGAGTGTACGGTCAACGTTTGTATCTAGTGCCACTCTTATGATAAGGTGCAAGGGTCTATTATCAGCAATGGGAAGGAATACTAGAATTTCATCAAGGAATACTAGAATTTCATCAAGGAATACTAGAATTTCATCAAGGAATACTAGAATTTCATCAAGGGATACTAGAATTTCATCAAGGAATACAAGAATTTCATCAAGGAATACTAGAATTTAATCAAGGAATACTAGAATTTCATCAAGGGATACTAGAATTTCAACAAGGAATACTAGAATTTCATCAAGGAATACTAGAATTTCATCAAGGAATACTAGAATTTCATCAAGGGATACTAGAATTTCAACAAGGAATACTAGAATTTCATCAAGGGATACTAGAATTTCATCAAGGGATACTAGAATTTCATCAAGGGATACTAGAATTTCAACAAGGAATACTAGAATTTCATCAAGGGATACTAGAATTTCATCAAGGAATACTAGAATTTCATCAAGGAATATTAGAATTTCATCAAGGGATACTAGAATTTCATCAAGGGATACTAGAATTTCATCAAGGAATACTAGAATTTCATTCTTGTTACGAAACCGAAGTTCCTTTTCTTTCACTTCGGAATACGAATACGTTTAGCAGTCCGTCAGACATATGAGTAAGGACGCCTGTGCATTGGAAAGAGTTTTTGATTATTTTTAAGGGTTACGCCACATTCATAGTAATCTCTCCAAATTTACACAGAATTGAAATAACATAACATCAAAAGGATTATGAGCTTAAAATTTTATGTAATATCAAAATTTCTTTCTACTTACTCTTGCTGGTAGAAAAGTGATAACACTGACTACACAATAGCGCCAATGAGTTGAAATTCGCACCCGGGGTCTCCTGGTGTGGTCACATGTCGTCATCCACATTTGTAAACCATGTATACGCCGGGTCTTGGAGAATGCTATGAATTATTCTGTAGCCCTCAATCGATGTTTTGTATGTTTAGACCCAATCGTTGGCCGGAACATCACTCCTCCAGCAGCTCTCATGGTGAAGGGAGCTACCGTCCGTGGGATGATCGTCGCCCTTACGGCGGTGGTAGCAGCAGTAGCAGTAGTGTCTCCAAACCCCATTACGATTACTCGCATCAAGTTTACCCCAACAAGAGGCCCAGTGGAGGGGAGTACGAATACTATGGAGGTCACAACCCCAATCGACATCCGTCCACGCACCCTGAGGAGAGCGATGGTCAATGGGTACTCGTCTCTAGCACCAAAGGGTGAGATTCATCCATTTTCACTCGATTTCTTCTACAGTGGACGTAGACGTCTAATGTTACACAAACCTCCTACCGGGAAGACTGAATTGGCAGTGCACTTACTGCATATTATTATTTATTATTATTACTATTATTAGTGGGACTTTAGGAGTCGCCAACAGTAGGACATTATAGCCCTCGCATATTCAAGACGATAGTCAAAGACAGACAATGGGTGATTAATATATCTAATTAAATTTCATGCAAAATTCTGATATTATTATTTTTTGCCAAAAGAAAGAGAAAAGGGAAGTAAAAGAAGAGAATAAATATATATCCTCCTGTTAACTTGTGGGAGAAACTCCGATCCATTTATGAATTTCTGTAATTTATTTACATGATCTGTTTCATTTCCGAGAATTGTTGGTAAATCTGCAGCCAGACCGATATATCTCCGTATTCTGGTGTGTTTTTCTGCAGTCAGTGAGCAGGTGTCGCGCAGATAAAGAAAAATATTTCCTGGGTCAATTTTATTTTGCTCTCCATGTATTTTTATATACTAGCTTACTTCTCCAGAAAATGCTGGAAATGACCACTGGCTTTGTTCTTTTTTACTTACTACATGAAAACTGTCTACGTAGAAATACTTCGTTGTACAAATAAACTAGACAAAATTACTTTTACAACTTTCATCCGTATTTCTTTCTCAGATGAGTGACTAACCCACTCGTTAAATACACAGACTGCATTAAATTTCTACTCCAGCACTTTGAAAAAATTTGCGCGGAAGTCAAGTACGAAGTTTCAAAACTTTGCTTCTTAATGCTTTTCAAAATGCATATTATGGTTATTCACTCAGCTAAGAGAAACGTCAGGAAATATAAAAAAATAATTGAAAAACTACAAACAATCTGTGTTTTTGTTTCTCCTTATAACACGAAGTTAATTTCCCCCCCCCCCCCGCAAATTCAGAAAGGAGTAAAAATAAAAACTTCTCCAAAACGTTCCGGGTGGACTCTGTTAAAAGCACAGAATGACTGCACTAAAAATCTAAGAGATAAATAACTAAAAGACTGCGTACAAGGTATTGTTGAATGCATTTAATGTTTCTTTTTTTCGTCGATACTAGTAAAATATTTGTAGTTTTTGTAGATGGGAATGTAGCGTGTTATTGAAGCTTATCTACATTGGGGGATAACCGGTAGGAAGTGGGTGGTAGGGCTATAGTTAGTAGGTGGTCGGCTTACCTGGGTTTACCCACGTGGATGTGTTAGTAGCAGTTAGTAATAGTAGAAAGAGTTAGTGGTACTAGGAACAGTAGGAGGCGGATAGAAGGAGGGTTCGTTTCCAACTGGGACATTGAAGAGTACAAGCTACAACTTCTTTTCCTTTCCCTAGCGGATATTGAACTCGGAGACACTAGGTGGCGAGCAAGCAAGCTATCCCCTGACCCACCGGAGGGTCTCCCCGGTACTAACGCACTACAGATACTCGTATAATCTCGCGAATATATCACTATTTTCTCTTTTTTAATTAATATCACATGACTGTTATAGCTTCTGAAGATGTCGAGGAGCTTCACTTATTTTAGCGCGCATCATTTACATTTTCAGGTACGCGGTGCCGCATCGACACAAAATCTTCCAACGCGCGTTGGCCATCAGCGCTAAACCAATCACGTCGCGGCGCACAGTCCGCCTGACGGTGTTGCCAGCCCTCAACGGCACTGCCAACACGACAATATCCCACGGTGGACTCCTTGAAGTGGAGAGTACTTTCCAATCGGTGGAAGAGGAGCAAAAGCAACTGCAGGAAAGTCAAAAGCTTCACCGACCGTTTATTCAGCACGACTTACACTTCGACAACAACATTCCTTCGGTGCAGGTATGTTTACAATGAGTTTCTCAAAGTCAATTAACGGGACATTCTATTTTTAGTTTCCAGTCACACAGAGTGTGTAAAGAGATTATTGGAATCCGTCGAGAAAGAAAATTTGAGATCTCTTCGGATCTTTGCGAATTGGCTCCAGGAGAGTCCATTTTCAAATTTTGGCGATGACGTCCAATGTCCTGTGTGTGTATGTATGTTAAGAATTTTGTAACCCCGATAACTCACCGACAAATTGATGCATCGAAACCAAACTTCAGATTTCACTTTGAATGCGTTGGGATTAGAAGCCTATTTCTGGACAGCTCACACCGACTTCATTTCCAAGTTTTGTTTAGAAAACTATTTCTGGACAGCTCATACCGACTTCATTTACACACCGTGCTCCACTTCCGGTTTATTAAAATTCAAAAGTTTGAAAATATGAAGATAAGCATTTTGATTGGTCGGTTAATTCTGCGTACACATTGCTAATCCGCATTTCTGTACGTCGCACTGTTTTGGAGAAACAGGGAAAACTGATTTCACAAATATGAGTCATCTTTTGGGCGTCTTTTTTAGATCAACTTATGAGGCAATTACAAACAGTTTAATGTGGAATATGATTCGTACAATCGTTAGTTGGATGTGCAGATATATTATTGAGGAGTGTACTATGTAATGTGATGATAAAAATTTGGTACCGATTCATCTTTCTAAGGGGTAATATTGTTTAATAATTATAATATATTGTAATTTCTTAAGTGGTTTTCTTTTTTCATTTATTATTTAATAAAAATTGGTCTTGAGTACCATGTTTTTTTTGTAATAAACGATAATTGGAAAGATGAGTGGGGCTCACTCCAGATTTTTTTTTATTTATTTCTAGGGATGATGTCCATATTCCTGCTCCTTTTTGGCAGGTTTTTTGTTATTGGTCTTACTTTTTTGTTTAAAGGTCTAACTTTCGGTGTAAGAGACTTTTTTCGGGTCTGTTGGTATAATTGGGTCTATAGATATATTGCTTCGTTTAAAAAACACGGTAAAATACTAATGTAAAATAAAATGTCAAATAACTAAAATTATCTGTGGGTTTAAGTTAAAATTAAATAGTGTTAAATTATATTTCATTTACATAACATGGTAAAATAATTCCTCTCCACAATCTAACGTCGATTCCATTTCTCGTGAGTCACAAACTCTTTGCGAAAATAAAATAATTATATTTCATCATAATGTCCAATCCCTTTCAAACAAATTGACAGACATTGAAATTCTGGTACACGAAAATC